>CAJUYH010006449.1:0-20095 GCA_910591685.1 Galerucella tenella | reverse complement strand
TCGGTTACGGAAAATCCGAATACCAGTACTAGAAATATTTCAAGTGAATTAGGAATAAGTCAAATGAGTGTGTGTAGAATACTCAAGAAAAATCGCTACCATCCGTATCAATTCCAACTACACCAGCAGATGACACAACAATGACGAATCAACTTTCTACAATGATGGGTTAGTGAATAGACATAATTTTCATTATTACGATACAGCAAACTAACATTTATTTCGCACTTTTGATCGCCAACACCGATGGAGTGTAAACGTTTGGGGAGGTATTGTGGGCGAGTATGTTATCGGCCCGTATTTTTTTGACGGACATCTGGATGGTAGGAAATTTTTGAGTTTTTTGAAGATAGACTTCTGAATCCTTCTCGAACACCTACCACTCAGCATCTGTAAGAAAACGTGGCTACAATTCTACATCAATAAAAAATTCAGAAATAAATGGATAGGTAGAGGCGGTCCGTATAATTGGCCAGCTAGGTTACCAGAATTGATCAAGATGGAACTTTTTCGAATGGGGTTATATTAAAAATATTGTGTATTCTACACCCTCTACTACTCCAGACGATATAAAATTGAGAATTTCGAACGTTTTCGCGACTATAACACCCGATATGTTAAAAAATAATGTAGGTAAATCGTTGGAAGCTAGAATCACGTGTTGCATTGCACAAGATGGCAAGCATTTTGAACATCTATTATAGTAATTTTTCATTTTTTGCTTTGAATAATTTGTTGTTCGTCTTGTAGTATTTATGTATTTGCTTTATTAAAAATGTGTTTTTGTTTTATTATGTACTCAAATACTTATCGGTAAAAAATGAGCTAGTGTACCTCAACAACTACAAGTGTACATTTTTATTGGCCACTTCACTGATTTTTTTTACAGATCATCAGTTTAAAATTTAAAGAGAATTGCATATGTTTTAAACTCGATATTCCATACGATTTAAGAAAATTGTAAATTGCACGAAAAGTATAATACCTAGGTATAGGACACCCTCATACCATTCGAAAGAGGACATTTTTTTGAACATGGTGAATTATCAAAATACAGGGTGTTGCATTCAAAATAAACTCGATATTACCCATTGAAGGATCTAATAATTAAACTAAAAATTCTGAACACCCTGTAAATAGATGTTTAGTACTCAATCGTGAAATACATTCAACGTATGTCCAAGTATTAAGATGTGAGAGAAAATTTACTAGAATTTGTTATATCAATGAGATTAATTTTTTTCGAAATGTTCACATTTTAAAAAAATTCAGGATAACTCAGAACCCTCTGTAATTAGGTCTAGGGAACCATTATGAGGAATTATTTTATTTTTCAGGGGCAATCAGAAAATGCAATAAAATATAGGGTGTATGAGAAAAAATATAACTTTGATACGCTACACTTTATTGGAACATCCTGTATATTTCAAAATAATTTTAAAATGTAGCCGATATGAATGTACGAACTACTGAGGTGACAAAATGTTTAAAAAAAATCGATTATTCCATAAATATAAAAATCTTTATTCCGTCTTTACGAATGAAAATAAAAATTTGGTATTTGGCATATGTATATTTGATGGAATAAAATTTGCGATAAAATAAATTATATGCAAATATCATACCATAGGGGTAGAGGGTGGGGGTGAGTTTGGGAAATATTAGGGTTGGGGTAATTTTGAGTGTGTCATAAAATTCTACACCCTTTGTTAAGTATGTATGCCAATTTTCATATTTTTTTCTCCATTATTGCCATAGATATTTATTAAAACGTGTTTTGAATTTGCGGACTCGTAATTTTTTTGGAAAAAATTTAAAACCTCTTGATTTCGAAACACGGGTTTGAACCATTTAGAGTCATATTTTGAGAATGAAAAAAATACTGCGAGTTAAGATTAATGGTGAGTATTGAAACCAAAAAAAAATATATGCAAATATCATACCATAGGGGTAGAGGGTGGGGGTGAGTTTGGGAAATATTAGGGTTGGGGTAATTTTGAGTATGTCATAAAATTCTACACCCTATGTTAAGTATGTATGCCAATTTTCATATTTTTTTCTCCATTATTGCCAAAGATATTTATATTAGGGTTGGGTTACTCAGGGATAAGTTTCCATTCATTTTTCCATTTGTGGGCTTATTTCCACACCACCTGATATATCAATTTTCCAAGTATTACTTAATTTATCCAAAATAAATAAAATTGCAAAATCTTAAAAATGTGTCTGTCATCTTCAAAGACTTTTTTTCATTGCTTGTCCGTATGCGTGTTCTAGCTTTTGCTATTCATTTTGGGCTAAGTTTATTTGCTTTTCTGGAAAATTGGTATAAAGAGGTAAAGCCGCGGCGCGTTTTTTTTAATGTGGTATCCCCCGCAGTATTTTTTTTATTTTCAAAATATGACTCTAAATGGTTCAAACCCGTATTTCGAAATCAAGAGGTTTTAAATTTTTTCCAAAAAAATTACAAGTCCGCAAATTCAAAACACGTTTTAATATATATCTTTGGCAATAATGGGGAAAAAAATATGAAAATTGGCATACATACTTAACAAAGGGTGTAGAATTTTATGACATACTCAAAATTACCCCAACCCTAATATTTCCCAAACTCACCCCCACCCCATATGCCAAATATCAAATTTTTATTTTCATTCGTAAAGACGGAATAAAGATTTTTATATTTATGGAATTATCAATTTTTTTAAAACATTTTTTCCGTATAACTTTTAAAAAAAAAGTTGTTGAAATGAAATTTTAGGGTTTTACGTGAAAAAATACGTAGAATTTGATTCCATATTTAAAAATTCATTTTTACGAATTTTTCACGGTGTCGACCCCCCCATCCCCCCCTAGGGAAGGGGTGGGGATGGCTGATTTTGGTAAATTTAAAAATTATCATCCACCAATACATTTCCGTGAAAAATTTTTTTTTATCATCTCTGGAAGTATGCTAGACCCGAGACCCCTACATCAACCAATATTTTGACATACACGTCTCCGATTATACCGAAAGTAAACGATAACTTTTGTTATTTTAAATGTAACACTGTATATTATCAACTTTGCCGATTTTTCATTTAATTTCAATAGTCCAGTAAATGAAAGGACAAAGCTCCTGAAAAGTTCCTGAAGACCTCACTTTGGGCTCAATTTTTGTAGGTCATGGCAGGTGTTCTTAAACGAGGAAAAACTTAACGCGGTTGAGTTTACGGAAGAGGGTGAAAGATGGCCCCTAAGCCCTGGAAAATGGGTCGCCCGCTAATATCTGGCTAAATATGCGAATTAGAGAATTTTTCTTTTACACAACAGATGAAGATCAGCTCTTCTACAAAAATTGTCTCTATAATTTTTTTCGAAAATAGTTGATAGTTGAGATAATGAGACCCAAAAGTCCCCTCATTTTAGGATGCTGCACTGCCTTTTGTAAATTATAACTTTGGTACTTGTAGTATGAATTAATAATCGAAATAATTCAATTTATTTATTTCCTTGAAGATTTGAAATAATAATATTTGATTTTTTCAATTTCTGGAATAAAAAAAATTTCATTAGTAGTGTTTTGGAAAAATTAAAAAATTTCAGTGATTTTCTTCAGTGCCCAGGGGCGGAAATAAGTTTAAATCCGGCCCTGCCTCTAGCTATAATTTCATGTGACTTGCAGTTCGTTCGTACTTGTCAAAAATATTTTAAAAAGGGGTCAAAGTTTTTTGCCACAAGATTTCGAGACCATTTCACTAGTTTGTTAATATTTTCTTCAAAAAATAGTCTTTTATCCTAATGTTTTTTCATGATGGAACTTCGGGAGGTCTTGAATGAGCTTAGGAATAGCGCTTTTTTCCGCTAATCAAACCACAATAATGTTTTTATATTTTTTATTTCGACGTTTCGGTAATTCGGCAAGAAACTACCATTTCTATTCAGTATGAAAATTACGCAAAAAATATTGGTATTATTGGTATTGCGGAAATGAGGTGAGAACCATTTTTGTAGATAATAAGACGAACTTCACTTTTTGTCTGAAGAAAAATTCTTTAATTCGCATTTGGCCAGATATTAGGGGGAAACCAGTTTTTCATGGTTTAGTGGGCCATTTTGCCCCCCTTCCGTAAACTCAATCGCGTTAAATTTTTTCTCGTTTAAAAACACTTACCATGACCTACAAATTGAGCGCAACAAAGCGAGGTCTTCAGCGATATTTCAGGAGCTTTCGATATTTTCAGGTGTTCAGTTACTGGACTACAATGTCACCATTTAAAATGTGAACTTATCGAAATATTAATTTTTTTAATAAAATATTGAAACTTCTGTGTGAACATCTCCAATACCAAATAAATACTTCTTGTCGGCTTGATTAGTAGGACGTTCAAGGTAATTGGTAACATATCGAAAACTTTTTTTTGTATACAGGGCTGTTAAAACATGATGAAAACTTCAAGTGGAGAGATGTTAAATATCTTCATTATTTTCAATGAAATAACAATTATATTTTTAGTCTTTTATTCTAAGACCGAAAAGAAGGAAACTGAACATAAAGTTCCGTTCCCTATTCACAATCTCAAGCGTTTTTGAGATATTAAGATGTAGTTATGGTGCAATAAGTGCAATAAATACTTTTTGCATGAGTTGAATACCATATTTTTCCCCGTTCATGCAAAAACCAAAAATTTCTTATTCAGGTTGCTCTAAATGGACTAAAAATTGCGTCGATTTGAATGTTTATGTTTGTCATGATGACAAAACACTTTAGAAAAATAACAGATGAGTACAATATAGTAGAATTTGTTAAACCATACTTTGCTGTTACGTCATACATTGTCCATCTTGATCTCTTATTCATGAAATGGATTAGACGGAATTATGACGTCATTAACGTATTTCTTAACTAATGTCGACGTAAATTTTATTTGTTACTTTTGGCATTTCATTTGTCATATTTTGAAAACAATTCTTGACATGATATGTCATTAATTATAATTTTGAGGTTAAGTGTAGAAGAACATTCAACTAATATAAGACACACGTAGAACAGCAGAATACGTCGTGTAACGTTAATTTTATTCACTCTCCTTATATTTAAATATTTATTAAATTATCTTATGGGTGGCGAGTAGCCAGTCCTTTCTCATGCCCAGCGCTGAGAAATGTATCGAGTTTAACTTTATCTATAGTCGATGAAAGACAAAATTTTAAGTTTATTTGCGGGTCAAATCGATACCGTCTATAGTAAAAATAGTCACTTCGGTTTACTATAAATTATTTTTAACACAAATGAATGAAGAATCCACTTACGGAATTTAACTACTACAACTACTACTATTAGGTAACAAAATTTTGTTACCTAATATTTATTTAAAATAATAAGGCAAGATAAATTGCAACGGCGACTCAATGTGGAGAGCACCTCAGGTGTGAATTCGGATACCAAACTAATAAAAATTCAGGGAGTAGTCTTACCGGTTCGCGGGTAATACTACTTATTTAAATTATTGAAGTTATATTGAAATAAATGAATTTAATAAGTTAACAAAACAATCAATAAATTACGTTAAGGAATTTAAGTAAAGTTAAGGTAAGTGGGCGCCACCCTGAATAATATTAGTTGACTTGTTTTCAACACTCTCTATCAACAAACCTAGAAATGTTGGAAGGGAAGGAATATGAACTACGTTGTTAAATTTACAAGTTGTATAATGACTTTTAAAAAAAAAAAAAATATCACAGTTCGAGTACTCTGGTTTCAACAATTGTTAATTGTTAATAGTGACGGTACTTTCCTGTCTTCTTCTGACTTCAAGTCTGGCGTCTTTTGGTCCGGGTCTTTGGAGGTCCGGTGTCTTTCGGAGGTCCGGTGTCTTATGGAGGTTTATTGCCAGAACATATTAGTAGTAGTAGTTGTTGTGGTAGTAGTAGTTGTAGTAGTAGTAATAGTAGAAGAAGTAGTGGTTATATATATAAAGATATATATAACTTTAGGTACGAAGAAAGTGCTAGAAAGAACACTTGAATCAGATATATGTTAAATGAACATAGTAAAATGCAGGATATCTGGAGATTAAAATGGAAATGGTGCTGGTTGTTATATGATGTACAGATTGAAAAATGAATATTTAAAAACGTGGTTCATAAAACAAAAAAAAGCAACATCCTGTATTTTACTATAAAAAAAATAATGAAGGAAAGCAATAAAAATGTATTGTTAATGCCGGTAAATATATTAAAAGTGTCTTCAACAAGATAAAAAAAAAACACAAAAAAATATAAAAAAAACGTTATCGATATATCTGGTACTGGAACGCTAGAGAAAATAATAAGAAAAGCTACTATATATTGAGAAAAGCAAAGTTAAATATGTAACATATGAATTTAAGCGAAACTACTTACCATTCACATGAATGCACTTAGAAAAAAAAGTTTAGGTGAAACTCTCACCAAATAAATTTCAAGTTGTTAATTTAACATTTTGTCACAGAAAGACAAAATCTCTGCTTGATTCTGTTTAAATATAAAACATGAAATCATGTGAATGATAATGCACATACGTCGCATATCTGTATCATACACCTTTGTTTGGAATGGAAATGTAATTTAAATTCCGTAAGTGGATTCTTCATTCATTTGTGTTAAAAATAATATATAGTAAACCGAAGTGACTATTTTTACTATAGACGGTATCGATTTGACCCGCAAATAAACTTAAAATTTTGTCTTTCATCGACTATAGATAAAGTTAAACTCGATACATTTCTCAGCGCTGGGCATGAGAAAGGACTGGCTACTCGCCACCCATAAGATAATTTAATAAATATTTAAATATAAGGAGAGTGAATAAAATTAACGTTACAGTCGCCGATATGACGGAACGGCAAAGGAAGGTTGAACAAACTCTATATATATTATAGTATCATTTTTCATAAAACCACGTGATAATTTCATCAAATAATATGTCATCAACATCTGACATATTAGTACACAAAATCTTACAAATTGAAGTCAACATAGTTTTTTCCAAAAAGTTGGTTACAAGAATTCCAAAAGGCCATTGGTTACATTATTATACAGCGTGTCCCCGCATGGGGTATCCTACAGGTGGAAAATGTTTAAATATAAGTTTTCGTGAAAAATGTTCTTGATGTTCTTGCTTGTTCTGAAACCCCATAAAATGTATGTTCCTATGTATGTATTTTGGGGTGACATTCACTGAGACCTAAAAGATCTATTGTGCCTTCTTACTTCTACTCAGTTTCTGGGGAGAGTCTCAGAAACTAGTAGTTCCTCTGGTCCTATTTCCCGGAGGAATTTTAGGATGTCTGCAGGCTTAAACTTAGGTAAATGTTCGTCTTCTATCAAGTAATCTCCTAGGAGCTGAGCTCTAGGATTCTAGAGTGCTGTGCTGTTGGAAAGTATGTAGATGGAGGTTTCTCCTCCCATTCCACAAAATCTGCATTCGCCTTCCTCAACTATTTTGAGCTTTTTCAGGTGCCCATTCAGGCGTCAATTTCCCGTTAGGATCCCTGTTGAAACTCTTAGCGTAGTTCTACTTTGACTTATGCATTTATTTGATCTCAACAGGTTGTAGTCACCCAGAAGAGTCTTTGATTGTATAAGCCCTACTAGATCCTTCCAATGGTCAGATATTTCAGTCCCATTCTTTGCTAGTTCATCTGCTACTTCATTTCTTTCTATTCCAGTGTGTCCTGGAATTCATAGTAAGGTGACCATATTGTTCTCGCCTAGTTCATTGAGTTTGTCTAGGCAACCGATTACACAAGAGCTCAGTGCTTTAATGGCTGCTTGACTATCCGACATTATGATACTCCTTTGTCTTCTGTATCCTTTATCAATATTGAACTGGGCGCACTTTCTTATGGCGTGGATTTCCGCTTGAAAGATACTTGGGGTTTTTCCCAAGCTTTTAGAGTGTTTGGTTCCTGGCCCGAAAACTCCTATCCCAGTTCCTTCTATTGCTTTTGAGCCGTCTGTGTACCATTGAATGTCATTATTTCCAAGTCTGGTAATGGTATTTGGATCCCATTCTTGTCGCTTAATTCCGTAACGAATTTCTTTGAAAAGTTATATTTTTTCATCATACCGTCTTGTGGCATGTCCCAGGTGGTCTGATTTCTAAGAAGTGAGGAGGTGGTGTTTTTTAATGATTTCCTCTCTACTTAGTCTGTATCTTGTTCTTTCTGCAACGCTTTCCACCACCATATGTAATGTGGGATAAGGTTGAGAATCACTTCCATGGCTGCCGTTGGGCATGTTTTCATTGCTCCTGTAATGCATATACAGGCTAGTCTTTGAATTTTGGAGAGGTTTTCTCTCGTCGTCAATAGGTTAGTTCTACTACTCCACGCAATGGCTCCATAAGTGATGATTGGTCTTACTATGGCAGTGTACATCCAGCTTAGGATTTTTGGGTTACAACCCCAGTTTCTTCCTGCTAGATTTCTGCACACCATTGGAGCCATTTTTGCCTTGTATGTAATCTCCTTTTCGTGTTTGTTCCACAGGAGTTTACTGTCTAGAGTTAAACCTAGATACTTGACTTCTTGTCTCCATTCAATCTCGTTCCCATCAAGTTTTATGGTTTTGAGGCTATCAAGATGGTTTTAGTGGGGTTGATGCTTAGTCCCCCTTGCCTACACCAGCTATTTGTATAGCTTAGACCCTTTTGTACAATATCACAAAGGGTGTTTACGAATTTCCCCCTGGCTGTTATGACAATATCGTCGGCATATTCTTGGCAGGATACTCCGAGATCCCTCAAACCACACAGGACCTCGTCAACCGTCAGACTCCACATTAATGGGGATGTTACTCCTCCCTGTGGGCATCCTCTGGTTTCCCTTTATATGCGAATAAATCTTTAACCCCATAAAATGGAATAAAGTCTAAGTTATTCAAAACCCTCATTTTATAGCCAGTTTCATGAAATCCGTATGAATTTTTGGACTAAGTTCGGATATAATGTATTAATCTAGTGAGTGACGTTAACGATGAACCAAGTAACTGTTAACTTTCATAATAGTCCAGTCGGGTTAGCATTAAAGGTGGATGTAAAAGCAGTAGGCGAGATTTTTCATAGAATCCATTCAAAACAGCATGGTTGATGATAATCCGTTGCCTCCACCGGTTTTTAGGCTGTGCTAATTGCAGAATAACAGTTTATAGCCAAAACAACTGAAAATAGGCCTGTTTTCCGCCATGTTTTCGAATTTTACTCGAAATGTATTGAGTTTATCGTGCACATTCATGGGAACAAAGTTATAGAGCGTGAAATTTGTAAAATTCCGTGGTACAAAATGTAAAAATTCCCATCCCTGCAACCACAGCGGATGATTAAGTAAAAAAAAATTAAAAAACAGGTGTTTTTCACACGCAAAATACTAATGCAATGTAAATCATTATTTGTCTCATAATACGTTATCCATTTACAAACTGAATGCAACAAACGCGGTTTCGATATGTTATTTAGTTGCTGAGTAATCTAATTGTTAATAAACATTGAGTAGAAGAAATAGACATTGTTAGAATAAAGACATAGTATGCCACCAAAAATTGCTTAAACTTACAATAATGTTTTAACACATACTAGAAGATTACAGCTATCATATGCAATAATTTAATCAACAATTTTTTCGGTTTAAAACTCAGACGTTAGTTTAAAAAATTGGTTAAAATTTTACCTTAGTAACAATTAAGATATCTATGCGGTTTTTTATTTAAATTGAAATCTGAAAAAAAACCACTTAAAGGACTTGAAAAAACACAACTTTTGAGGTTTTGAACGTTCAATTCGGACCATATAATCCTAGTTATTGAATCCCAAAATTGATCAACGGTTCTCGGCAAACGATCAAGAAGCTAACGAAAAAGAAAATACCGACGTGCAGGAACGAGTCAACCTCTAGCGACATATTATAATCTGCTATACTCCGCTATATTCAGCCATGCCCTTCCCTCGGAATCACAGCTCCGAGAGCCGAGAGAAACCGCACAGACATCTTAACTGTTAATTTTAACCACTTTCTTAAACTAACGTCTGAGTAAGTTAAACCGAAAGAATTGTTGATTAAATCATTTCATATGATAGCTGTAACCTTCTAGTATGTGTAAAAACAATATCGTAAGTTTAAACAATTTTTTGTGGCATATGTCTTTATTCTAACATTGTCTATTTCTTTTACTTGATGTTTATTAACAATTAGATTTCACAGCATCTAAATAAGATATCCAAACCGCTTTTATTGCATCCAGTTCGGGAATAAATAAGGTATTATGAGACAAATAATTATTAACATTTCTTTATAAATTGCATTAGTATTTTGCGTTTGAAAAACAGCTGTTTTTTCAATTTTTTTTTCACTTATTCATCCGCTGTGGCTGCAGAGATGGGAGTTTTTACATTTTGAACCACGGAATTGTAAAGCAAATTTCACGCTCTATAACTTTGTTTCCATAAATATGCACGATAAACTTATTACTTTTCGAGTAAAATTCGGAAACATGGCGAAAAACAGGCCATTTTTCAGTTGTTTTGGCTTATTGTGCAATTATCACAGCCTAAAAACCGGTTGAGACAACGGATATTCTTAAGAGATTACATCAAAAATCTCGCCCACTGCTTCCACATTCATGTTTTGATAGTTTTTGGGCTAACCCGACTGAACTATGAATAATTTTCAAATTTTCATTCTTTGATGAATATTTGACAAAAATTGTTATTGATGTTAATTATTTCGTGGAATTGAACTAGCACCATTTATTCAAAACCTCTCGAACTTCTCATTAATGTTTCTTAAGAATTCACGCAGAGAAACGGTGCTCCTAATAATCCCGCTTTCCCCTTCCTATCTGGACCTACTTTAGTAAAGTTACGGTATACTATAACTAGCGCCATCTCTTCTAAATCACGAACTATTCACTCTTTATTATTTTATCTTAGGAATTCACCCAGAAAAACCTAACTTAACAAACTAACAAAAATAATAATGAGAACACAAAATTGTTGCAATTTGTGAATTGTAGTGGTGTATGAAAGATTGGGTTCTATATTCTCTTGGATGTTATGATAAAATCAATTGCTTGTAATAGTGTTGTACGTTGATGGTTTTAAATTTATGGGTAACTGAATATATTTTACAGATGTTGCACGGACTGCACATACAATTTTACATGCAACATTAATCCTGTATGTTGTTGAGTCATTGATATACCTCTTAGAGACAGTAGATGACTTCCATCCTTCGTATGGTAACTCTAATTATTAGAGACTATATATTTGACAGCTTGACAGTGGTCAATCTTAATAGAAATTATGGACTCGACAGATTATCCGCATGCGCGTGGAAAGTATTTCGCAAGTTTGTTGATATAAGCCACTTTCCATGCAACTGTACAGTGCGATATACATACGTTACTTTCCTATGTGGTAGTATAAATAGTTATTTTCCTAACTAGTGTGGAAAGTGATACTTTCCCGCACGCGACTGCAGTTGGCCCGAACGACGCGGAGCGGAGTTCGGGCAAGCGGACAAGGGCGGGAAAGGCACTTTACGCATGAGTTAGGAACATTATTTTTTCTACGACCGTATATACAAAAAAGTAAACCAACCCATTTTTTATTTTATTTCAACATACATATACAACACTCTAACCAAAAACTATGAATTATTATAAATATTAATAAGTATTAAAAACACACAATTTGTTGCATTCTGTAAATTACTTAAAATTTCCGGTCCAGTCAAGTTATTTGGTGTTAACTGGTAAGTGGATGAAGTCGATGAGGATGGCATCGGTTACAGGTCACATAAAGATGACGATGAAGTTGACCTCAACGGTTTTAAGTCATTTGTAGATGAAAGACTTTTATTTAATATATTTCTCTCATATCAAACCCAGGTAGTTTAATAGTTGTTTTGTGACGCTACTTTAAAGAATGTACAGGGTTATATCAATATCTTCATTATTTTATATTTTCAAAAAATTAAAAATGCAACAAAAAGCTAGAAGAGATGTAGATTTTATTTGATGGACTATTTCGTAAATATTTATTTACCGTTTGTAACAATAGTTATAACTTCCGAAGTAAAAAAGTATCTAATAAGGTCAAAACTTGCATAATTTTACTTTCTCGCACTAGTGCGGAAAAGTGACACTTTCAAAACTAATTGCGTGTGGGAAAGTGGGTTAAAACGCACGGTCGTAGAAAAAAAAATTTTCCTACGATCACTACCCAAAGTAGGCTTTTGCACACTCCAATCTGTCATAATTTGACATTATTGGCGCTCTTAAGCAGAAAGTAACTTTGGCGCACGCCTAATTTTATTTATAGATAAATTATAGAGCTAGTATTTATTTTAATATGAACTGTAGAATATTTCATTTGATTTTCTAATATGTTAAAGCATCCAACAGTATTTCCGTAATAATTTAATGAGATATAGGGAAGTCTAAAAATTATCTTACAGCAATGTAATAAGTGTTGCCTACATACATAGGTACACGAAACTCCAATCTGGAAACTGCTAAGTACAAATTAATTTTATTTAGGTGTGATCGTAGAAAAAAATCTTGTGTGTAGAAAGTCCTTTGGACCTTTGGTAGTCCTTTCTGTCTCGACTGCCAAAGTACTTTCTGCTCTTGATACACAAATAGCTATTGTTGCACTAGAGCAATAAAGAACTAGTTTTTCCACTAAATGGAGTCCAATAAAGTTTTGTTTTTTGCATTAACGTAGGAAATAGTATATTATACACCAAGGTGGTGAAGACTATTATTATTGACCGAGTTGCCCCGAGCGGAATAAGGTGCGAGAAGCTTATAAATGTTTTCACCACCATGGTGTATATCATAGAGATACTAGGTACACATAGAGGCAACAAGCCAGGTCGGAGCCAGTCAGCATGTGAAAGAGAGATATAAATTAGGAGGTTTAAGCTGTCTTTCTCTAATAGCGTGTATGCTATATATGCTATATATACCTCCGATCGTCTGTCTCTTTCTCTGTCACCGGAGTTCAGACGGACATTCCCACATACACAGTGCCCTATGGCTTGTTACCTCTATTTTTAGTATCTCTATGGTGTATATACTATTTTTTCCACCACTAGCCAAATTCAAAACAAAAATCAGAAATAGTTTACAAACGCACTATGAAAAGCGTTTACCCCTACGCCTGACTGACAAGTACACTGTCAGTTTTCGATATATATGAACGTACTCGTTATGTCATCAGTCATTTTTGGTTGATCGCAAATTTTAAACTAATGGTATTTTTATTCAAATAATTTTATTAGGATGGGTAATTTCAAGCAGCAAATTTGTTAAAGACAATCTCATGGTTATACAAAATTATGTTGCCCTATTATTGCGTAGGCGTAGGGCGTGATATTGATTTCATTTTATTTCAGCAGGCTGTGTATTTATCTATCATATTTAAATAGTATAAATTGTATAAAAAAAAGGTTTTCGACATGTCACCTTGATAGTCCAAAAATGTATCGATACCCATTCATTTTTAATAAAAAGTTCTGCTCCTGTCAGATATAGGGTGTTCTACACATAGTGACATTAAAATTCACATTTAAAATAACAAAGTTGTCGTTCACTTTCGGTATAACCGGAAGTGACATGTATTTCAAAATATTTTCCATAAATTCCTCATAACTTGTTCTACATCCATGCCAATTTTTATGAAATCCGTGTAAGTATAGTCTCCAATATTTGGATAGTGTGAGCTCGTCGAGAAACAGCCTGTATAAAATGGAAAGTTACTCAAGAAAATTGTATGAACGATCAATTCGCGTCTTAGGCTTTACTTTTCAAAGGTCGTCTAATGAAGTCTGCAGCTCTAAGTTTTGCCATTATTCTAAATTTGGATCTACGTTCGCCTAATTTGTTAAATTTAAAACGAGCTTTATGCTCAGTTTATATAGTCGAGCTGCATGTTGATGTTACCGAACTTCTAGAAGTATATAAATAACTTACGAAGAATTTAAATCTTTCGTGGGGAAGAAGACTTTAACAGAGTTTCCAAAACTTGTTTATTATCAGTGTGGGGTTATTTTATGATATAAGATACGTTGTAGAATAACATTGAACATGTATTAGTATTGGGTTCATCATCTTCTAGCTCTTATTACAGATTGTATCCACCAGAGATCGACTCTCATGATCTAATGCGGAATTTAATTTCGTTCAGTCGCGAATCGACAGTTCAGAATATTCTTCTGGCTTCTTGAGCTCTTGATTATCCGAAATTAACACAAATCTCTCTTATCCAATAAAGGAATCTTCTCCAATGATCCCATCACTCCATAGCTTCCCGCTCTTCCTTTAGATTTATTTAGCTTTCTTCGGTGTTTTTCCTTGTGACCCTTCATTCACATTTACACTAGGTACTTTTTCTCCATACTGTATAGTAAAATACTTTCCATTATGATTTCCATCAGATCATAATTGTCGCTTCTTTTCCATTTTCTGTATTCTCCCCGTGTTCACGTCGTTTGAAGTTACGGTTATTAACCAAAGAAATACTACGAATTGACGTCGTTTTGTTTCATTTCAGATTCCATTTTTTCTTATATGTTTAATGATGCCGACAATAACACGCTATTGTGAATGGTGTCTCGTTTTTATATTTATCAACCAAAGACGTCTGTGGGGTCGGCGCGTGGTAATAGTTAGTTATCACATTCCAGGGAGCCTGTAAAACTGACTTTTTCAATCCATCAATCTTGAAGAAGCAATTGTGATCCCAGTCATAAAATCCTCAAAGCCTGAATATGAGCCACAACATATCGTCTCATCTCCCTGACTTGTACGATGCGCAAGGTATTGGAAAAAATTCTTAACAATCAACTTCTATGCTTCCTGAAGACGCATAATAAGATTTCTCCAATTCAAAGTGGTTTCAGAAAAAATAATTTCACTTTAGATAATTTGGTGGATTTAGAAACAACAGTCCATGTAACAGTAGCCGCTGTATTTGATATAGATAAATATATACAATATTTTGAAGAAACTTCTCTCCTGGGGACTTGATGTGAGAATTTTAAAATTCATTCAAAATGTTTCATCAGAGAAAACTTTTAGAGTAAAAGCAAACAGAGCTATATCCAAGAGCTATTGTCTAAGCAACGGAATCCCCCAAGGATCCGTAATTAGTGTTAAATTATTAATTGCAGCAATTTTGAAATATTACTTCAGCAGTACCTACATGCAAGACTATATGTAGATGACTCAATTATATTCACTAGTGGAAAAAACATACAATCCATAGGAAGAAATATGCAAGAATCTATTAACCAGGTAGATATAAGCCGGTTGGATTTTTTCTCCTCAGAGTTTTTCCAGAATAATGAAACCTAGTGCCATTTTTAAGAACTTTACAGCACTCCTCTTGAAACAGAATCAGAAATAAAATATTTGGGAACGCCCACCTGAGACAATAGGGTACAAGCATAAATTTTGCTATTGGTGGGAATCGACGCTTTATCAGGTCTCCTAACACCTTGCATGCCTATTTTTTCAAAAAAATATAAACTTTACTTTTAAAACCACTTTAAAATTCATAAAATTTGAAAGTCCACCAAAACGCGCTTTACGTCATAAAGATGGCTGCCCCATGGTGTGTCGTCATATGTTTACGTTCTTATTCGTGTATCACGCTCTGAGTTCTTGTCACCTCATTTGTTTCTGGAAGGTTTAAAAATGGATAAAGCTAAAAAGAAACTTTGTATTCCAAGTATTGCATTGTTCCAGTGGGTAAATCAACGTCTATTAAAACTCCAGACAAAATATTTGTTACTTCACCTGATGGCGCAAGCAAAAATACACTTAAAAGTACCTACCTACTTCTATGCTGGTAATTTTTATTTTTGAATAGTTTGAGGTTATGTACCTATATGTCTAGGAATCAACCATAAAAACATCATTTTCTTACGACCACACATCGAAATATGGTTGGTATATATTATATAAATAAAACATAGTTTAAATCGTACTTACGATAATGCTTTAACTCCTCTTATTTCCTCTGCATTAAAGCAGCTGTTTGACTTCATAAATTCATGCAGCATAAATGAGTCTACTTTGGGCAAGTTATCAGTTTGTGCTTTCACAAAACCTTTGTTAGCCATATCTTTACTCACAAAATATGAAAGAATCGTCACTGAGCACTGAACTAGTAAATAATAGATATTTACGTAATTAGTTATGAAAAGAGCGATATTGTTCAACAAGCGTAATATTTGCCAAAACGAGCGCTAGCGAGTCGCTCTCTTCATAACGTGTTTACGTACAACGTTTTATCTAATATGATATATGCGTGTACCCTATTAAAAAAATCATGTCTTAGTGGACATTAACCTAATAAAAGTTTTAGGAAATCATCAATGGGGGTCAGATGCATACACTGTATCTTGCTATATCTCACACTAGTAAGATCTCATTTAGACTATGAACTTTAGTATACGCATCTGCAACTGGATTATCTTTAGTTAATAGATACTGTCCATAATAAATGAGTTCGAATTATTTTATAAGCTAATCCTACCAGTCCTGTTGAAAGCTTACAATGTGAAGCTGGAGTAAAAGATTGGAGAGTATCGGGTGAACCATCTCTCTCCGATCATAGTCTCATAACATTCAAGTTAGAACTAGGCATACCTGAGGTAAGCCTCAGGAAAATACCAAGAAAAACAGATTGGGACAATTATAACACCTGTCTGAAAAGAAATCTATCACATATCCAGAGGAAGGAAGGAAGCAGCATCTCGACCTGGAAAATGAGCTTAAGGATCTGAACAGGGCAATGATCAATGCGTTTGAATCGAGCTGCCCCCTCCAAAAACCACGAAGCAACCAAGATGTACCCTGGTGGAACAAACATCTGTCAGAACTAAGATCTCAAATCCGGGATCTTTTTAATAAAGCAAAACTCACCGGAGACTGGCAGAGATACACCGAGGTGAGAAATTAGAAAAGCTGAAAGAAATAGCTTCAGAAAATTCTGTAAGGATATAAACACAACACCTGCTGCGGCAAGACTTTACAAAGCTATGGCGAAAAGTAGGGTCAATACAGATATGGCTTTGAGGAAGCCAGATGGTCAATATACCGAAAATAAGGGGGAAAGAGTTCGACTCTTATTAGAAACTAATTTTCCTAGGAGTACCCCAAATAGGGAAGATAATCCTCTCAAAGTTCACAATAGGCCTTCAAGAGAAAGTATTACAATGGCCAAACACATTTGTAGTAACGATAGGTTGAAATGGGCCATGAACACCTTTTCACCTTCCGAGGCACCGGGAGCAGATGGAATTTTCCCAGCATTGCTCCAGCAAGGACAGGAAGAAATTCTACTGCATCTGGTTAAAATCAGCTAAGAACTGGGTTATATACCTGAAGCATGGAGAAGGACAATAGTAACCTTCATTCCAAAAACTGGAAAAAGGGACACAACAAACCCCAAATCCTTCAGACCAATTAGAATGCTATTCAATGGTACACAGACGGCTCAAAAGCGATAGAAGGAACTGGGATAGGAGTGTTCGGGCCAGGAGCCAAACACTCTGAAATCTTGGGAAAAACCCCAAGTATCTTTCAAGCGGAAATCCACGCCATAAGTACGCCCAGCTTAATATTTATAAAGGATACAGAAGACAAAGGATTATCATAATGTCGTATAGTCAAGCAGCCATTAAAGCACTGAGCTCTTGCGTAATCAGTTCCAAAATGGTGGGGGGATGCCTCGACAAACTCAACTCAACTCAACTTATTATGGATTCCAGGACACACTAGAATAGAAGGAAATGAAATAGCAGATGAACTAGCACAGAGGGGGACTGAAATACATTTCTGGGGGCCTGAACCCTTTTGCGGAATCAGCCCCAATGTAATATTGGAAGAAATAGGTAAAGCCGAGAAAGAGAAGATCTGGCTATTGGAAAGATCTAGTAGGGCTTATACAATCAAAAACTCTTCTGGGTGACTACAACCTGTTGAGATCAAATGAATGCATAAGTCAAAGTAAAACTGCGCTAAGAGTTTTAACAGGGATCCTAACGGGAAATTGTCGCCTGAATGGGCACCTGAAAAAGCTCAAAATAGTGAGGAAGAAGAATGCAGATTTTGCGGTATGGAAGAAAAAAACCTCCATCCTCATACTTTCCAACTGCACAGCACTCCACTCAGCACCTAGGAGATTACTGGGTAGAAGAGGAACATTTACCTGAGTTGAAGCCTGCAGACATCCTAAAATTCCCCTCCGGGAAATAGGACTAAAGGAAATACTAGTTTCTGAGACTAAGGAGAAGTATAGTGTAACTATTGTTAATGTGATGACCCATATTTTTAATCCCTTTGAAGGAAAAAGCCGCCCAATGGCGAGCATAAAATTGTTTTATAAATTCGAATATTGTGAAATAATGCTTTTCAAATGTAATTTAAATTAATATAGTGCATTAAAATGAACCTGCATAAAATTTGTAATATAATTCAAGGTCATCACATTAACATTAGTTACAGTTACAGTTTTTATAATGGGGCACAATAGATCTTTTAGATCTCAGTGAATGTCACCCCAAAATACATACATACATACATGTGAAGCTGGAGAACCACTTAAAATAAGGAGAGAATATCTCAGCCTATCATACGCAACTAAAGTACTTTTATAAAAAAAACAGTATACCACAATATATTTTCCAATCGCTTCAGAAGTATATCTCTTCAAAAACCATATTCGATGCTCCCTCTCTACCAACGCATCAATGTAATCAGCAATGAAATAGCTATAAGCTCACCAAAGTTTGAGATACGCTCCTCTCTGGTTACTTAGGCCTCCTCACTTTAATTTTCACCTAACTTCCTTCAACAAACGAGAAACTTCTCATGTACTGATTGAAAAAGAATTTTTACGAGTATCCTCACACTTTGAAGTCTTTACACATATTTACACGGATGCCTCTAAGTCTCAAAATAGCACGTCGGCTGCTTTGGTTAATGCACATGTGACGCAATCTTTTGCTTTACCGCATACGTGGAGCTGCTTGCAATTTTCAAGGGAACAGAGTATTGCAAACACTCCCATCAAAAAAAGTTCCGTATAAATAGAGATTCATTGAGTGTCTATTTTTGTGGGTCCCCTCACATACACAGGCTAGAGGCAATTAAACAGTCAACCAAGCTGCCAAAGAAGCTCACGTTAATAATCCCACAATAGTGAATGAACAACTGACTAGTCGCTGTGATCTAGAAGCTTAATTTAAAAAATCATCCAGAAATATGTGGCAAAAATTGTGGATTAGATCTAAAGCTAAGTTGAAACAAATAAAACTAGTTAATTCTCCATGGAAGAACCTTATAGTATTACTCGTGAACACCAAGTAATATTATCACGTCTCAGGATAGGACACACGAGATATACACATGAATATCTACTGAAAAAAGAAGACGTCCTAATATGTAGTGTGTTAGTGCTGTTAAGTGTCGAACATATTCTTGTTGAGTTGAGTATTGTATTGAGCGAAGAGTACCTATGTAATTTTAGCGATAATCTATGGAACTGCTTGGATACTCCTGTAATTCCGCGCTTTTATAATATTCAATAAAATCTTCAATTATAATGGTAATATTAAAGTGGATTCAAATGGTGTTAGAAGAATTGTTACTATGAAGTATCAACCCAAAATGGACTGACTGTCAGTGTCACGCTTCTCCCTATTACGTACTATTACGGCTCGATAATAGTTTTTTGCGATTTATTTATAACAAATTATTGTTGGAACTCTTTTGACTTCGGGAATTAACTTTCATAATTCTCCAGGGTGTGCCCTCAATTTAAATATAAGAAATGATAAGTAGATTTGTTCTATATTTGCTGTTTACTTTGTCATAATAAAATGCAATTAAATATGCCTCAGTTTCATATATTCCGAATTCTGAGCAGTTGTCGATAAAATTTTGTATGCACCACGTCAGTGAAGTGTCTTTATCGGACTCGCCTGTTATTCGCCTCGCTCGCTTCTCTCGCCTGTCTCATAATTTTTAAGTTTCGTTGTGTAGGTGGCGACACTTATGACCT
>CAJUYH010006448.1:0-20096 GCA_910591685.1 Galerucella tenella | reverse complement strand
CTATACTATACTATACTATACTATACTATACTATACTATACTATACTATAACCAACTGGGCAACATAAATAAAACTGCTAGGAGCTAGGAGATACTTATATTGGTCACTTGGAAGGATGACTGATTTTGAAGAACGGCTCTAGGCTCTACGATGTTTGTATGCATAATCTTCATACAGAAAATTGTTGTTACTTGGAAAAATCAAGGGTTTTGAAGGGTAAATTCACGTGTTTGAAATATACTTAATTCAAATTTCGCATCAAAACGCTTGGATAGTAATGGCGTCTTTATAACATCACACATCTGTATATTATTTCACAGATTTCAAATTAAAAATATATTTTGATTAATTTTCTCACTTATTTTGTGTGGAAGTAATGACTTCTATAACGATTTAATACGTTGACTTCATCCGTTTTGTGATTGGTGTTTTAGATAAGATGGCGGATTGCCATATTCTGTAAATAAAATCACAATTGTAATGTGAAAATAAGTGATTGCTTTAGAATCTTTGTAATCTATACAAATTTTTCAAATGAATCAATTATTTTATTTATTCCAACTGACTGTCATCATGCCTATTGTCTTAGTTTGTTTTGTTTCTCTTTCTCCTTTTTTTTTAGTTGGAAATGGTGAAATTAATAGTTATCCACTTATTAACCGGGTCTATTACCGCGGAATAGGTGTGGCTATTAAACATTTGCCGATCTGTATATTTTCCACAAACCAAATGACAACTCTCAATAAATAATGACATATTTTTTTAGGTACAATTTTAAGCAATAACTCATTTAATAGTATCAATCCCACTAACGATACCGACATTATTGGCTACGATTTTTTTTGGCTTGAATAAAAACTCATAATCTGATGTTGTTTTTTCAATTATAAAGTGTTACTTTTATATTTAAGTTCAGTTATTGAAATTTTAATCGTAATAATTAAACTGTAAATCAACCTAATGCAAATTTTATTCACCTACACGATTGTTTATAAAAAATTAAGACCTGCATGAAAACTTAGAAGCGAAGAAAATTTTTATATTACGATTCATAGCCGGAATTCCATCGTCCAACCACATAGGATATCAAATCTTTAGAGGTATCTGATCAACTCACTTCGAAGTTTAGTACCTCTGTTGTCTTGGGAGAAAATATTTCAAATATTTCAAAACTATTTTCCAATAAATATAATGTATAATACGAATACAGCATATCAAAGTTTTTTCTTCAAATAGAACTCGCACCATACCTACATTATATTTAATTTCAATTAAGTTCATTTTTCCCATTCCTGTAATATGGAGCTTTACTAGGTTCTACTATTGAAAACTAATGAAACTTTTGAAGGTAAGGTCACTTTTATGTGAAAATCTTGATAAACCTAACCTTATATTATTTAATGGCGGTGGATCAGGTCCCGACAGCCGGGATTTATAAAATACAATTGAATTCCCGACAAACCAGGACTATGTACATTTTTTATAAACCCCGAGTTTACCTTTCTTGTTTGTAGTTTTCCCTTACTGGTGAAAATGAAGTTTGGAGATGAGATTTATTCATTTAAGGATTTGGTAAAGGGTCTAGAAGTGCACAAAAATAAAATATTAACCGATTACTGGAAAAGAGATAATAAAACTGTTAATTTTGCTACATATAGAAAAATCTAATGTGATTTTAAGGTATTACTACATTAAGTACTTCCTGTTGAATACGTGGCGGTCAACAGATCAACCGCTTTTTTACACTAAGTAAGGCTGGTATCATTAGTTCTTGGTATAGGACAATATATCGATCATTGGATTATATCCTTTTGCATTTGATCAACTCATTTTGTTTTATTTGCGTCACTTCATTTTTTTCGTTAATGTATTGGCTTATTGATAATGACTTCTACTGTTGATATTGGGGTTTTGGTCGAATTACCTACAAGTTTTTTTTGCTGCATCGGATATACTATAATGATTCAAACACATTCGCTTTGATTCAGTCGATATATTATGCACTTTCTTTGCTCTAGTATGCCACATACTTACTTTTAAACACAAGATCTATTTAGAAGTTAAATGTTTATCACAAACTAAAATATAAAGATGATATTAAAAACAGTGATTAATGAAATTTGAGAATATGTCAGAGCAAATAACACAATAATTGTATTGAATATAATACATTATATTCACATGAATATTAAGTACACTTTATACACACTCATAACCTCTAGCATCACACTCTTTTGATTTCAAATAACGTTTACCACACTGTGATCATTACGTGCATACTTACTTGAAAACAATGATTTTGTGAGTTTTAAAACCATGTGATTAATCAAGTATTAAGAGCAATAATAAATTTTTCCAGCCCACAACCAACCCCTAGGCGTATTGTTGAAGTCAACATTAGAGCAATCTCAAATAAAGGGCTTTATTTGTAAATTGTTTAGTTTTACTAGACTGAAAATTAATTTTGTTTGAAGTTTGTTCATGGAACTTACGGTTTAATCGATTAGAAATAAGGGTTTGGAGATTATAAACCGCCAAACGATGTAAAGTCTGCTAATATGATTTTTATTCTTTGGGAAAATTGATGAAATTGAATAACTTAAATTGGATGAACTTTACAGTGATCAATTTTCAACTATACAAGAAAACATGAACTTGATGTTGACAATGGTGCGATGGGTCTTTTAAGTAATCTTTCTTATTGCTTTAAATTGAAGTATTTTATAAAAAGTGTCCCGTATTTTTTTAATATTTTCTTGGAACTGGATATCTATCGTTAAGTAAAAAGATCATAAATGGCGCTGAAAGTAAGCGCGAACTTTGAACGTAAACCTCAATCTTCCCTCCTACGACCTTGAAAACGACAAACCGTTATTTCCTTAGGATTTGTAACGTTTGCTTCTCTGGCTTTCAAGTTTAAACATCTCATTTAACCCCGATATCGATATTCTCTATGTTTGGATTATTTGTGCTATCGTGTATTAAAAATGTTCAAAAAAGACTTTGTACCAGCTTGCACAAATGACTATACAAATTGCCCAAGCAAACTATTCATTTACGTTCCAAGAGATAATAATAATTATAATAATAACAATTACAATCTAATTATAGAAACAAGATTACAAAGGCAAAATAAAATAATTTTATGAGAATAATTTGATATCTGGCTGACAAACAACCCGATTTACCCACTAAGGCAATGCCTGAGTGTGGGGAAACTAAGGCATGGTTAGCTCGGTGTTCGTAACAGTAAGTACAAACGATGAGTAAAACAAATAGTGTTAAATAGAAAAAAACAGATAAGAAAAGTGACAGATATAATTTGAATTTGTAAAAATTTTAGAGATTATGAATTGAAAACATTAAATAAAAAGACTAAAACTAAAATAGGACCAAAATAAATACATTTAATAATATTACATTACAATATTTTCAACTCATATTAGGTTCAATTAGATCTTTAATTGCAGCTCTTTCTTTTAACCAAAGGTAATTTTCAACTTTCTTTTTAAAAGAAAAAACACTTTTTGTATCCTTTATTTCTTTTGGGAGGTAGTTGTACACTCTATTGGCCAAGTATTCAAGAGATCACATTGTAGCAGTTTTTAGAGTAAAAAATACTGTTTCTAGGGATTTCTCTTTTTTTTATCTGGTATTATGTGCATGATCTACATAAACTAGAAATTCCCTTCTCTTGAATTGCTGTACTGCAATGTTAAAAAAATAAAGCTGCCGCATATCCATTACTTTATTATCTTTATTTAATACATCAGATGGAAACAATCTTGGTTTTTTGAAAACTATTTTTGAAAACTGTTTTTGTAGGACTTCTACTTTTTTAAGGTGAGTATTTGCAATACCTCCCCAAGCCAATATCCCATATCTCAGACGAGATTCTATGAGCGCAAAGTATAGTTTTCTCAACTGATGAGTGTCTAAAATATTCGCTACGTTTTTAAATTTAAACAACATACTGCGTAGTGTTTTTTGTATTTGATTAGGTACTATGAAAATTCCATCGTAAATGACTGTCAATTGTTACTCCCAAATATTTAATGTTGAAACAGAATTTGCTTGAAAAAGCAAAGACTCGAAAGAAGTCGTCCAAAACCAGGAACATATTTTGCTGAGAATATTTATAAGTAAATTAGAGGAAAATGAGTTATTATTTATTACTAACTGTTTTGTTTGGATATTCCTGACTTCTGCTTATAACTTATTTAAATTTAACTCGTCCACTACGCTGAAATCAACTTTCTTCACTATTCAATGAAAATCCTGGCTCTATTTATTCCAATAATGTACACACACCTTAAAAGTACAACAATATCACAGATTATAAAGAGAACAGATACGAAAGCTTGACAGAGAACAGTAAAAAGAGAAAGAGATGGGTGGACATACCCATTTAAATGCCGATCGTCTTATGTCTACTCCGTTCGGGCTGCTTCGCGAAATTTGTCAACAGGGTTGTCAATTTGCATAATATTTCCTTCAATTTACGATTAGGGGTCGAATATTTTATAAGCATTTTTTTAAAGTGTGATAGTTATACAGATACAAATATTCGATAATTACTTGTTTTAAATCAATTTTATTAACATTAAAAGAATTATACAATTAAAAAGATTATAATGTATAAAAATCATACCATAAATATATACTTTTTCCACAAACTACATCCTTGGCAACCATGCACAATAACGGTGACGGCTAACCTAACCTAACATAATCAAAACGTCAAAACATGCTCAAAATTCATAACGCCATTTTTGTTTGCTTCATTGTGTGAAGGTGTTCAATCAGCGATATGAATTGTGTTATTTGACTAATCGATTGTGCGTTGTGGTGATATTAACTATAAAAATATAGTGGCATAGATTATTATTCTTATAAAATGAATAAACATCACGGCGAAGTGTATTGTTCATACAGAGACTGTCCAAATAAATTTTATTCGGAAAGAAAAATAAAGTTTTTTCGATTTCCAAGGGATGAAGGGATGATAGTATATATAATTTAATATCTCGGCCTATGATAAAAGAAATTTTAAAGTTTTTGATATTAACTGGTGCTACAAATTATTATCAAAATAGGTGTATATTGTATTCCCTTTGATAATAAATGAATTAAGAATCATTTGTACTTTAAAATTTGGTTGATTTTTGTAATTTGTGTTATCTAAAAATGTATTTATTAACTAATCTCCCAAGAGTAATGACTATTTATAACAAATCATAGGAATGTATAGGTATTTAATAAATACATAAATATATATTCGATTATGATAATTGTTTTAATTCACGGCGCAGTTTTAAAGATTTAGTGGAAACTTCCAAAAAAAACTAGATCCGGCACTAGAAATTGTTATTGTCCCCGAGTCAACAGTGCAATTTGGTACAAAATTCAGAAAATATTTTAAACTGGCAACATCGCGGCCATACCGAGTTAAAGGTCCAAGGTCATTGACGACGGAGCTGAAAATCGTTTGATGTTTTACCGGGATTCGTATCTGTTCTCTTTATAATCTGTGACAATATCTGGAAAGTGAATCAAATTAACCAACCCAATACACAAAAACAAAATTGTCAGCTGAGGTTCTCATTTTGTATGTTTTGGCATCGGTTGCAGCAGAAATTGACCAGCCACTCTTATATATACTATTACCAACATAATTCCAGACATGTTCCAGACCTTATGACATCCCTTGCCCCAATGTCAAACCAGTGCTGAAATTACCCTAATAATTGCTTTTTTCCACTACTAGCTGTGAAGTTGACAATTATTGCTTCTTCTAGCCAACTGAGAAGTTGAATTTCTCTATTAGTGGTTAATAATTTTTTTCAGTTCAACAACAACTTGTGCAACATGATATTGTATAACCAGGATATTGTCTTTAACATATTTGCTGCTGGAAATCATCTATCAAGATAAAATTAGTTGAAAATAAAAATGCCATCAGCTTAAAATTCACGCTCAACCAAAAATAACTGATGACATAACGAGTACGTTCATAGTATATCGAAAACTGACAGTGTACTTGTTAGTCAGACAACGGGGTAAACAATTCTCGAAGTGCGTTTGTGAATTATTTTTAATTTTTTTCTTAATTTTGGCTATTAGTTGTGGAAAAAATTGTATATACACCTCGCACCTTATTCCGCTCGGGGCAAAGCCACTCGCTAAATAATTTTGGTGTTGGGCAATAATAATAGTCTCCACCACCTTGATGTATAATATACCATTTATCCAACTTTCCGATATTTAAATTCGGAACAAAGCTGCACAAGGTGAAACATAATCAGTAAACTTCCAAATACACATACTTGTTTTGAGATTTAAGCATATACTGAAAAGGCCCATCCCATTAAGAAGATGGAAATAGCTAAAATTGCAGCAGAATAATACAAGCAATTCTCTGGAAATGAGAACTATGGTGCAGACTAACAATTTCTCAAGAATGCGGTAGAATTATCGAATGTGAGTAGGTATCGAAAAAAAAGTCAGTCACACACGATACTCTGTATAAGAAATATCCGACAATCTCATATAATACTATCCAAACAAACAATCGATCACGTGACCTGTATCTAACAAGTTTTGAAATAGGATCTAAATTCGAATCCAAATGTGCAATGAACAAAAACAGCATCGTTAGTAAACCCTCCGAAGCTGGCCAAATCGGGTAATTGGAGAATGGTCTTACGAAATAAAAGAGAAAATTCTCTCTATGTGTTAGGCGGACATCATTTGTACATAAATATAACGAGTATTTCAGAATCCTGAAAAATGAGATGAGATAAAGTGAAAAACAGAAAACAGTTTACGAAATATAGGGCAGTACTACAAAACGTGCTTATTTGTAAATTTCTTTTTGAAAATATCTTAATGGGGAGTTCAAGTTGAAATTGTACCCCACCTTTTTTTAATATTGCATAAAAGTCATTTTTGATCACAAGTTTGTTTAGGAGACGCCGTTTGGTACAACGGAAACATTAGCATTTCACAGATCAATCCAACTGGCTCTAGAAGATCAAATGTTAACAATTATTATGTCAGATTCTAGAAGTGCAATACAAACAATAGCAAAGCCGGGCATCTCCTCGAGAAAAGTTCTCAAACCATACTAAAGACTAAGGAAAGTTTATTAAGAGCCCAAGGAAAAAAGAATTGACACAAGACTAATGTGGGTACCAATAAGCCACTCCGGAAAAACAGGAAATGAAAGAGCAGACAAAGCTGCAGCAGAAGGTAAAAACATGGAACAAGGCATGAGAAATCAATTCAATCACACAGAAGTCTTTGAAAAATAAATGAAAATACTTGGAAAAATTGGGGAGACAACTACAAACAGATGGCTACGCAAAAGAGGAAAATGTACAAAGAAATAACTGGGGAGCCAGCTAAGAAACCATGGTTTAACAAGGGAAAATGTATTACCAGAAGACACATAACACTAATGTGTAGAATGAGAACAGGACACTGCATTACGCCAGCACACTTACACAAAATAAGGTTACGGACAATCCGAATTGTGAATGTGGTAGGTATATGGGGACCTTAATCATATTATCCAGAGCTGCAATGCCTGAAAAATAGCTAAGGCAACAAAATATTAATACATTAATAGTTATTTACGTAATTAGTGGGACATGGACATTATTAACGCACGCATGTGAAGTTTGCAAGACGAGGCCGTAGGCCGAGTCGTGTAATCACATAAGTGCGTTAATAATTCCTATCACACGTGTTACGTACAAAATTTTATTTACAACTGATTATTAGTAATATTAACAGTACCTATATTATAAAATTAAAAAAAAATTTCAATCCAACGTAATTTTAATAATATTAACTGCAAACATAAGGTACTATGTATCATATTTTGTGACCATAACAACAAAGACAAACAGGGCTGTGGAAATAAAATAAATTAGTTATGTCATCAAATTTTTAAAGTTGAATGAACAAAAATCTATAAACATGAGTTCAAGCGAAGACAATCTCCTTTCGGAAATCGAAAATGCAGCTTTCAGTGTTATTTTAAATATTTAATTCTGGTATTAATATGCGTCTAGATTCTCATTACCGCACTAGTGCGGTAATGTAACAAAAACGCACTAGTGCGGTAATACACGTCATTATGACACTGAAAATAGTACCCGTTACATGACAGTTGTAAATAAAGTACATTTAAATATTATATAAATTATATTTCAGAACCATACCCAACAGAATCGATCAAGGCTGGCGCAATCACTTGTGAAATGTTTTGGATACGCCAATAACGAGAAGAGTCTTAGACCTTTGTTAAACCCTAATCCTTCTCAATAAAGATCAATATGAACCCAGACGCACTGCAAAGTGCACTCTTCAAAAATTACAAAAATACAATACCACAACGCTGGCTGGATGTCCTATAGGATAGGAGGCCATTGTAATTTATAAGAAGAAGAAGAGACGCCGTTTGGTCATGTATTTTTGTTTTTAATTGTGTTTGTGACTCTTCTTGATCGTGTTGATGACATAAATTTGGATGCTATTGAAAAAGTTATGCATAGATATCTTTTTCGTACAATTTACCTCACCAATCAAACTTATAGCCTCACCATTATTTTCCAGAACACTATTATCTTGCTAATTGAACATTGCACTTCAAGAACCATGTCCTCTTCCTCGATATATTTCTCTTTTTTCTCTCTCTTTTCTCACCATTGATTCTGTTGTTACCCAATAGAGGAAAAGGAAGAGCACAACCCAACCTCTGTTATAACAGCATAGCGGTGAGGCCACAGAGCTAAGAATCTTAAGTTCTGTTGGTGACGGTGATGGTTTAGTGTAGAGGTGATGGACAAGTCAAATAATATATTATGTTTTATATCTGTTGTATGGAGCTTGTTATTTTTTTTTTTTTTTGGTAAATATTTCTAATCTACCCTGTACAAAATAATGTCTAGACACACTCTTTAATTTCAATAATTCACTATAAAAAACGATTGGTCAGTTATTTGGTCTGTATACAAATCTAAAATTATGATTTATGACTTATTGACCAACTGAATTGATGAATGGTGATTCTGTCGAAATGAACGGAATATTCGTGAAGAGAACAGACCTATGGCAAGTGTATATATCGTGAGAAGCGTTTGCGCGCCATTCGTATGCGGGCGCTATAAATTGGAATTATGGAACTGTGATGGAAATCTCACGAATGTGAATGAAAATAATGATTCAAATAACCCACATCACGGAATGTTCTTGTTATACTTTGTTTTCTATTATTGTCCATAAACAACGGAAATTTTGCTGTTGGGGGTACTTACCATATCAGAACTTTTTTCATTGGGAATATCGGATTTAAACTTTAAATTTTTGTCAAGTATTTTAAAGAAATGCTGCGAACTTATATTTTCAATAAGTCAGTCCCGGCGGCTTTGCTAGTCAATCGAAATGACAATCTGTCTGTCACTTTTGAACTGTCATAACTTTATAAATATGAAAATAAAATGAAAAGAAGGCCTCAGATCTTGATGAGATACAGCTCAAGATATTGTACCTGTTTGTTGATGTGTTACTTCAACATTCTTACGTATGATGTTTAATTTATGTGTCAATGAGAAAAATATCAATCAATAAAGTGGACCTACACATTTTTCGGATGGATATCGTGATACCTGGCTCTACGATTCATATAGAGATAATCAATCATTGCTATTGAAGAGTGTCGCTCCATGGTTCCACTATTGGAACCATTTTTAAGGGAAACTTCTAAAAAAGTATCACCGTCAAAAAGTATAAGTATAGTACATTCAATAGCCTTCTTGGTGTGCGTCATCGCTTGTGACGTATATCCGGATCTTCGGTATGTTGTCTGCATCCTATTTTTAATGGTGTGATTTCTTACGATTGATAGGTCGCGCTTGTGCGTAATATAATCATCAACTAATCAAATTTTTCAAGTCAAAGATTAGGGTTAACGTTTGTTATACATTTGAACGGTTCAATATCGTGATATTTTAATTAGGATCAATCACAGACCTTCCTTTTTTCTATTTCTACCAACGTAATGTGTTATAAGGACATTATCGATTGATGACGCACATCAAAAAGGTTACGGTGCACGCGAATTCCCGTCAGGTTCCTTAATGACCAATATAATACACTTGAGTTCCCGTCCGATACTTGCAGGTATCTTAATCCCGCACTGGAATTGCCGTCCAGTTTATTTAATCTGTTCTGTTATCAGGACTGCCCTAATAGTTTATCCTGGCGGGGTTAGGTTAGGTTAGGTGACTTATTATTCCTGGAATAAATGTTCAAATACCTTTACAATTTAATTTATTTTATATTTCCTCAATCTCCTTATTTTGTGTTCATCTTGTTGCGCGCAATTCGGTGTTCTTACTTGTATTCAGGTTGAAAATGACCGCTGCGCGCAACTCATCCCTGCCCAAATAAACACCTTTTAAACAAGTCAGTTTTCACCCTAACCGAAACTCGAGTGACAGCTTAACGTACCCTAATTATGACACAGGTAGAGTGGTTATCCTGACGAGAATTCACGTGCGTCCAAAACTCTATTTTTCAACTTTTGCGATGTTCTTTTGCAGACGATACCGATACTTCTATGTATAAATCCCTGATTATATGAATTCCTTCCTTGTTCTCGTGATCTTTGTCGGGAAATTAGAGGAAATGTTACTGAATTCCTTCAAATCATTCTAGTAAATATATTACAATCTGGAATTCTTGTCTGGAAAAAACGAGACAACACTTTTTTGTTTTTGAAAATATCATATGCTATTCCGAAGCCTCTTTCTGCATTTTTAAACTGATCCATTAGGAACTATTAATTTGTCAAGACTGTCATATATATATTTTCCACACGAAATAATTTTCATTCCGCAAAGTATCTGGGTGTAATTTCTACGTTGCTAAGAAAAAAAACCACAATACTGTACAAAATGAAAAAAATGTAATACACTCAAATTATTATTTTGTGCCATGTTCGAAGCATTCCCAGGTGATCTATTATGGCGAAGGTTGAATATTATTTGTGACATGAAAACAAAATTGCGTGAATTAAGTGCAATAAGCAATAATAACAATACACCCTCAGATACATGCACACAATTAATTGAATTAAGTAATTTCGTGATATTATTTCATGTTCGAGGTTGAAATGCAGGTCACACGTGTGCATTTTCAAATTTTCTCCGGCGAATACAATATTAATACTAGTTAGACGAGTTAAAACATCTGTATATGGCAAAATACTTATAGTAAAATCATGAAAATTCCATTTTTTCCATTTTATACAGGGTGTGTATGAAAAGTGTTCAAAGTTTAACTTCTTAAATATCAAATTTCTTCATTTTCTTGAACAGAACCACCCGGTTTTTTCCATTTTAATGCATTCAGGGGTAAAAAATAAGGCAAATTCATGTATACTTTCCCATACCTAAACCTTACCGTTATCCAGATATTGAATGTTTTCTGTAAACTTTGAGAGATGCAGGTGTGGTCTAAATTTTATTTTGACCCGTTGATACAAGCACTAAGAAATAAAAAAGATTATGTGAATTTGCTTTTAATACATAGTAAATATGGCAAAGTTGTTACAAGAACATATGTGCTTTATTTGCAGTAAGATATCCTGCATCTCTAAAAATTTACAGAAAACATTTAATATCTGGATAACGGCAAGGTTTAGGTATAGGAAAGTATACATGAATTTGCCTTATTTTTAACCCCTGAATGCATTAAAATAGGAAAAACCGAGTGGTTCAATTTGAAAGATTAAGAAATTTGATATTTATGAAGTTAAACTTTGAACACTTCCTATACACACCCTGTATAAAATGGAAAAATGTTCAACATAGATTCAAGTAGGTCTGACCTTGCTAAAAACAGCCGAACAAAAACCATTTTCATATCTTTAAGGGTATCCTCTTAAAAAAATAATTTTTAAGGGTCTGCAACCATCAAATTTTTTATTAATAAATTAATAACTCAAAAAATATGCATTTTTCGAAAAAAGTTTTCAGAGAAAAGTATACTTAAATTTCACGTAGATTTTAAAAATGTGTTAATATACAGGGTTTTCCATTTAAAATAACAAAGTTAGTCAACTGCTGGTAGAACCGGAAACTTGCCATCTTTGAAAATATTTTAGTTAAAAAGATCGCATCCAAAAACCGAAACGTAGAAATGTTCATGATTTTACTATGAGTATTTTGCCATATACAGATAGTTTTAACTCGTCGTGGGACACCCTGTATAAAGTGCCATAGATGATTCTGATATATTTCAATAATTGGTTGTTATATAATATCATATCCAACGATCATGTATCAATTAGTTGCATACGCCATTTTTTCTACACCCGATATATACAATAATACAGAACTATGAACATTCTATTTTTTATATCTTTATTGAAAATAATAATTGCAATTAATCCGATTTTTTTGTTATCCCAAATAAATACTCCTTCGCTTTGTTTCCCAAACTGTAAAATATTAATTTTTCCCTCTCTAAAATGTTGATCTTCTTTTTGAAGATATCTGTGAGGTCATTGTTTTGTTTACTATTCGTTACGAGCTTAAGCAACAAGAAGGAAAGGGATCCAAACACCATTACCAGACTTGGGAAGCCGTTCAATGGTACACAGACGACTCAAAAGCAAAAGAAGGAACTGGAATAGGAGTGTTCGGGCCAGGAACCAAACACTCTAAAAGCTTGGGCAGAGCCCCAAGTATCTTTCAAGCAGAAATTCAGATTATGAGTGCGCCCAGTTCAATGAAGGATAAAGGATACAGAGAGAAACGGATTATTATAATGCCATCAAAGCACTGAGCTTTTGTGTAATCAGTTCCAAAATGGTGTGGAAATACCTAGAAAAACTTAATGAGCTTGGCGAGAACAATATAATTAGCTTACTGTGGATTCCAAGACACACTGGAATAGAAGGAAATGAAATAGCAGATGAACTAGCAAAGAGGGGAACTGAAATACACTTTTGGGGGCCTGAACCCTTTTGCGGAATCAGCTCCAATGTAATATTGGAAGAAATAGGTGAAGCCGAGGAAAAAAGAAGATCTGATTAATGGAAAGATCTAATAGGGCTTAGACAATCAAAGATTCCTCTGGGTGACTACAACCTGTTGGAATCAAATTAATGCATGAGTCAAAGTGAAACTAAGGTAAGAGTTTAAGAGTAATCCTAACGGGACATTGTCGCCTGAATGGGCACCTAAAAAAGCTCAAAATAGTGTAGGAAGAAGAATGTGGATTTTGTGGCATGGAAGGAGAAACCTCCATCCACATACTTTCTAATTGATCAGCACTTTAGAATCCTAGGGCACAGCACCTGGGACATTACTGGATAAAATAGGAACATTTACCTAAGTTGAAGCCTGCAGATATCCCAAAATCCCTCCGGGAAATAGGAATAAAGGAACTACTAGTTTCTGAGACTCTCCTCAGAAACTAAGTAGAAGTAATGGGGAACAATAGATCTTTTAGGTCTCAGTGAATGTCACCCCAAAAAATACATACATACATTTGTTCACTTTTTTTTAATATAAAAGTTATTAAACCATATAAAATAAAAATTGGGCTCACATTAAAAACAATATAATCCAGTAGTCGTCCATTATTCTTAGTAAAATGCGAAAGGATGTAGCAAGTTATTTTTCTTCATAAAACGCACACTTCGGAACGAATTGGTGAAATCGACCTACACATAAAACGCTTCTCTTCAGTTCCACCCTTCAAAATCAATTTTCATCGAAAATAATATCCCCATTAATAACGGTCGACATTGTGTTGAAGTGAGACTTTGGTACTCAGTCATTCATTATTGTTAAGCAAATATAAAGAATAGAATGTATATGGTTATCTACGGTACACCATGTCAAAATAGAAATAGGTCACATCAAAACGACAATACTAGAACAGTAGCATTTTTCCTGAAAATCGTTGTTAGATTGGCATAGTGTTCAAGACCGCATGCGGCTCCTCCAAAATGTAGGTCATAAATTTTAATAAAGCAGAACCAGTAACCTAAATTTCTGAAAAAAAGGACCAGCCTCATAATAAAACTTGTGTAAAGAGATACAGTAGCACAGTGACAGAGAACACAAAACTTAAAGAAGGAACACCATTTAAATACATTTATTGTTGTTATTCAGCACACGTGTATTACGAAAATTGTCATTTCAGGTTCTAGAACGCATCAACATTTTTAATTTTTGAAATTTGAAGACTCCAGTCTTTTTGGAAACATTTCCTCTATATCTCTTCTTATTCTTTAAATTTCATTATGCTTGCCGCTTGAGTAAAGAAAATTTAAAATTCTTCAACAATTTTTTAAAAATTCAGGGGTTGAAAAAGAATTTTTTTAAATCTACTTTTACTTGCGTTGGGCTTGCAAACTGCGTCACAAGCTCCATCGGAAATGATTCAAAAGTTTATAAAAATTATAAGGGGTCCATATATTCTCAATTAGTAACTATATGGGAACTCCACGGAGCTTAAGAACCATGCTTTTCTAACAGATCAAACTGAAAACTAGGAAATAATATAATAATATATATAATAATTGAATTTATTGTATGGACCCTTGCTTTGTGAAATCTACTCATATTAAGTTTATTTTACATATTGTAAAGGACCATGATAGAATTTTCATATATTGGAATTTATTAGAGACAGTTAGTTTCATTCGAAAAGTTAGAGAATAATAAAGTGACCGTATTACAAAATGCGCAATATTTCCGATACTGATAATTATTCTAGATAGTTATAAAAGGAAGTTCCAATGATTCTGGCCAAGACATGCATTTTTGAATCAGTCAAAGCATATTATGTTTGAAGCTTCCGTTTCATACAAACATACGCATACAGATGAAGTTAATAAAAGTATGACATAAATCACTACATAGACTCTTTGCCAGAAAATATTATTAAATGCAGCTAGTTTGCGTTTTTATTGGTGATTTGTTTTTATGTAAACTTACATTTTCCGGAGAAAAAAGTGGATAAAGTGTGTAGTTTTGTGCTACAGCCAATAGAGAACTAGCTTTGAAACTTTGGAGCTTTGTCCTCTCAAACTCAATAATGATTTAAAGATCTTCAAATTTAATCAAGTTTGTAGATGTCCTTAGATTATCGATATATGAAGAGGAAGTCAAGCAGCCATCTCTTGTATTATCCGTTCTACAGTAGTACTATGGAAATGCCCAGGCAAACTCAATGGAGAGAACTGGGAGAGAACACTATTTTCATCTTACTGTGGAGATCTAGTAGGGCTTACACAATCAAATATACTTCTAGGTAACTGAAACCTGTTGAGATCAAATAAATGCATCAAAGTAAAACTGCGCTAAAAGTTTTAGCAGGGATCCTAACGGAATATTGTCGCCTGAATGGGCTCCTGAGAAAGTTCAACAGAGTAGAGGAGCAATGTAGATTCTGAGGTATAGAAGAAGGAACTTCTATTCAAATGCCAGCAGTTACCCTAGAATTCATCTGGGAAGTAGTCCTAAAGGAGCTATTAGCCTCTGAGACTTCCCTCAAAAAGTAAGTAGAAGAAAGGGAGCACAAAAGTTTCGGGTCTCAGTGAATATCTCTCCTATATACAAACATAAATGTGTGGTTTAAGTAGTAGGATGCAAAAATTCATACAATTATCTACATTTAGAATAAACTCACAGAGCTATGTTGTTTTCTCATCTAATTTCCATTGGAGTTTAAATAAATATTGAATTTATTTGACTTCAAACATTTTTGTAATAGATTGAGCCCAGTGAGGCTGTCACTGTCGAGGTGCTAGGAAGTGAAAACTATCATAAAACGGTGGCCAACATTTTATTTACCCTATACAAAGTATTCTAGTGCAGGTTATAATCCTAATACAAATATCCAATGCAATAAAAACAAATCGTAAAATTGCAGTGGTTTACAATAACTTTATTGAGCTATATTTTGGGTGCGATATGATTTACGGTGTGGTAGAAAGTTGTATTCATCAACGGTTTTGTTAAATAGATCATAAAGAATGCGGCTTACCTGGTAATTAGATCTCTAGACAAAAATTAGAAAGTATGGGGGATTATTTGAAATATATACATATAAATTGCTACTGTTATTGCTACTGCTAGTAAAATATTGTTTATTTAATTTTATCAATTCAAATACTACCCGGAGTGAAAGGATTGTGAATATTCTGGAAAACCTATAATATACTCAGGTTAAAAGGTTATCAGCTGTTTTGTCAATTACTCACCTGCCCAACAGTTTTTTCAAATATCTTCTTAAGCAATTCGTACTATTGTTAGTACATATTTTGTTCTAGGAAAATCATGTGTTGAAGCTGTTTCAAATATTTCAACTCTATTATATTCAGTGGAAGTAAGAGTTTTCAGTTGAATCTTGCGTATTTGGTCTTGGTCTTGTGAAAAAGCAAGACCCATGCCAATTTTGCTAGTCACTAGGGTAGAGCATTTTCTCTCATGTTATTCTAGTTCTCCTTTTTTTCCCTGAATATTGTTTAAAGATTGTTTTAACATTTCTGTTCGTTCATGAGATATTGTCTATCGTCCCAAGTTTAGAAATTGACACTCTGGTTGAGCTTTATGGATCTTCGATTTTTAGCTTATTATTAAATATATAAATTAAGTGCCTTAAATGTCAAAATTTCTGCTGCTGGAAGTATAATAATATAGCAGGCAATATTTTACAAAGAATCCGCTGCTAGTATATAAATATATTTACTTTTATTTTCAGTTTACTGATATCGGTATGTTTGGTGTCGGGACCAGAATCGAAACGTGTTTTTCACTTATTGAATCAATTATTGTCCGCTAAGGGTTGGCAGCCATGAACATGATGAACACAGTTGCACCCTAGAAAAAAGGAAAATAAAACAATGAGACGAAAAAACGCGGCGTGTGTTTAACGACGAGAAACAAAATGCTGACGGCTATTTTTACAAAATGTTTCACAAAGACTTACAACAAAAGTACTTGCAGCTTTTCCAGAGACTGAAAAACAATTTTATTTTGTTTTGTAAGTTCGTTAAGGTGTTTTAGATGGATTAATTGAGATGCTCAGTAATTTTGCTGACCTCAAAAGTGTAACAGGGTGGCACTGCATGATATTTATTTCATAATTTTCGTGCACCATTAATAAAAAGTGTCATATCGGATAGTCAAGCAGCCATTAAACCACTTAGTTATAGCATAATCAGCTCCAAGCTAGTTTGGGAATGCTTAGGAAATCTCAATGAACTAGGAAAGAGCAAAAGTCTCTTTTTTCTCCAGAAACTGAGTAGAAATAAGGAGGCACCATATATATTCCATGTCTCAGTGAATGTCACCCCAAACTGTTTAGATATGATATTTTAGAATAAATTTTTCCAAATAATAATTTTTAAATAATAAATTAAATATGTGTATTCATTTGCCCCAATATTTTTTTGTTATTACTTAAAAAAATGAAGCGCTGCGGGGTAAATAAGTCAATAAGTTAACTTGTTGATTTTTTAAATATTTGAAGAGAACTTCTTACAAAAAATTTAATTGATGTAAATGAAATAAATCAATAATATAAATAGAAATATGGAATTAGTAAAACGGAAAATATAAAATGCTAAAATCACAATATACAGTTTCTGAATATTTTCATTGATATAAAAAGAACTAAGACCAATTGACAGGGAGCTTCATGACATGAAAAATTAAAATTCTAGGAAAGGGAAAAAAACAAAGGAGGTACATTTTTAATGGTTGAAAATTGGATTAATTCTAAATAAATTGATCAATGATATTTTGAAGTTTTTATGGAAATTGAAATTATAGTAATAACTGTTGTGGGGGAGATATAAAACAAGAATATTAAAAATTAATGAACAATGAAAATTCATCATATGAAAATTTTATTAGATGTTTCATGTATAAACATAAAGAGCATGTTATATAATATAGGTAAACTGTATCAATATAATTCCATAAATGAAAATCTTTTTGGACAATTTTATTGCAAAAATAAGGAAAGAGAAGTTTCCGTTTCAAAAACCGGAAATTTTTTCAATAGGTAGGTTTAATTTGTTATCTTTTTGTCCCCCTATTAGGGGGTACCCCCACACTCTTCAAAGGCCCACACTTCCAAATTTGTATTAATGGACTTGACACACTCTTAACAAAATTCAATTCACTTCAAGCGACTGCCATTATTTTCGAATTAATTAGCCCACAATGTACCTCTTTGAATGGACTAATACATAGGTACTAATGGTCTCATTTACATATTTTTTATTATGCCATTAGGAAGAGTATATCATTTTGAGGCTCTGTGCAAAACATTAGACGTCAGCGAGACTCCTAAGTGGCCTAAAAAAATTATAAACATCAAACAGCGCTCCTCTCCGAATTTCAGGCGTGACGTCATCGCATATGAAATCTCTCCAGAGAGCGGATACCGCGCCGATCGGTTTTCGGTTAGATGACTACTTAGCTAGTAACAAAAGTAAAAAAAAACTATAATTATTGTGAGGTTCCAGAATGTAGAAGTACTACGATTAAAACATTTATTTATTAATAAGGATGCAACGGTAGCAATGGCAGAAAGCATAAAAAGACTCGAAGCATTCACTGATAAGTCAACATACTTTGTTTGTGTATTTTTAGGATTTCATTTTTCGTCAATCAAAATCGTTATAAATTACCTTATAAAACACGTTGTGAATCCATATTGAGAGGGTTATTGAAAACCACACGCTTGTATTAATCTAAATTTTTTCAAATACGTAGATGATATTGTTCTTATAGCTTGTGGTGTTATTAATCTTCAAAATTATTTGATAAAATAATTTGTCAGCTCTTCACAAATTAAATTGTATTAAATACTGCTTTTTTCCAAAAAACAGGTAATCTTTTTCAGTAGATCATCAACAAAACTGACGTATATTATATGTTTCAAAATAAATTATTTGATTTGATTCTAAGTCCGGATCAGCTTTAACAAATATCGCTTTTTTACCAGTGAGGTGCATGTGCATTTGAATCTGATGTAAACATTTGGAACTAATATTACCTGCTTCATCAAAATAAGTTTTTCTTGCTTCTTTCAACATTGGTGATTTAGTTTCCACTACACATTCATCATAAATAGCATTTGGAGAAGCTCCTTTAATTGGGCAGTCTGCAGTTGAAAAAATTGCAATTTCTTACTGAGTAACCTATAGCGTTATCTTCGTAACTTTGTCCACCAGACCAGGAATAAAATAAAACATCTGGAATCACCCTTTATATCGTTTGAGAGAGCAGGTATTTATGAAAATATTGACATTTTTAATCATTCTGGCATGAAAACAGTCAAAAACGATGTGTCACATAGTATAAAATTATAAGTTAATAAACTCGTGTTTTTGATTAAAAAACTCCATAATCAGCAAGTCCACTTCTGGAAGATTTAATTAGTCTGCTTTTTCAAAATTAGGTCCACACATTTTATTTCATTCACACAAAATGTTGTAAGTAATTCAAAATAAATAAATTCTACGCGAGGCACGTTACAGTCAGAAGCGTAATGTTTGTTCACATTAACTTTCATATGCGGTGACGTCACAGGTATAGTCTTCGCCCCGCTATGGTATGCTTGTTGAATTGGTTGTATTGGTGGAACGACATATTCTATTGTCATGAAATTTTCAGAACCATATTTTTATTCTTAGAACTTTGTTTTACGATATAGTTAAAAATGATTTAAAAATTTTAGTAAACGAGCCCATTCAATGTATTCAGGTAGCGGTAGATGAAATGTGAAGACTCATATGGTGGGGTTTCTACAGTTTCATTTTCTCCGATTGCTGCAAACTATATCAAATATTTGAATAGAATGTTCATAATTATTCTGACAATTTAACGCTAATTATTATTAATTCACAACATGACCAAAAAATATAAACTTTTTGTTTTTATGAAATCAAACAATTTTATTTTGTTAAATCTACATTGTATTTAAACATAAAGTGACGCGTTTCGCTAACACAGTAGCTTTTTCAAACGAATGGAGGTATAATGAGAAACTT
>CAJUYH010006447.1:0-20104 GCA_910591685.1 Galerucella tenella | reverse complement strand
GATTTGCGTTATTAGGTGTTTGACGTTTTAAAAGAGACGATTTGATTAATTCATTTTAATTCATTCCAGCGTGAATTCTGATAATAATAGAATGTGATTGGCTAACGGGAGTGAATTCTTTTTCATTATTTACTGGTGTGAATAATTTATATCATTATGCAGCTAAATATGTGAAAGTAATTTGTGCGTTATTGGGTAGAAATATTATTTTCCTTTATTTCACACTTTCGTTTTCTATGAAGTTCTAGCTGTTAAACCAGTAGCGTAACAGCCAAATATTTATTTTGAACGGCCAACAATTTTTTTGGCGATAAGACTAAGGTAGAAGAATATTCTAAAATCCTTCGGAGATGACAATTCCTGAATTCAAATTGCAAAAATGCCTTGTATTCTGAAGTTACTCCCATTTAATAACAATTGTGATCATAAGGTTTAGAGCGAATCTCAATACTTTTTTCAGTAGTCAGGTTTTGTACTTTCTTTTTATTTATACAGGGTGTTTTCAAATGACACTTACAACGTTTGCATGTAGATTCCTCTTGTAAAATTGGACAAGAAGATATAGCGATTAAGGGGTCCAGCACAATCACTTTTCGAAATACAAGGTGTTAGAGTTTTGAAAAATGTAATGTTTCCATTCGATAACTTTAAAATGGATGGATAAATTGATTTGACATTTGGCAGGTTGTTTTTAAATGTAAAAGGGCATATTTTGATGAAGAAATATTTTTCAATTTTTGATCCAGTGGTGTATATTTGGAAGAATATGTTACCTTTCTCCTCCCATTTTTTACGACACTGACATTTCAAGCAATTTTCATTCAATTTTGTATTCCTCAATGGTTTTCACGTGAAAAACGAATAACCTTTACATATAAAAAATTCATGGTTTTCAAGATATTTAATGATTTCATGAAGTCTGCAAAATCACTTTTTTTTAAATATATTCAATCGATGCTTCATCGAAAATTAATATCAGTATTGTTAACAATGTTTACATTGAAAGAGGTGAATAAAGCTGTAATTATACAACATTTAAGCATATAAAAATCTATTGTTATTTTCGTTGTACAATTTTAAAACTTTCGTACATTACAAATATAAATCATCTTTTTTATTCTTCCTTTTTGTGAAAGCTATGTAAACACGCACCTGCTAATTTGCTGAAGACGTCATATTTACCATCTATTCTTCTGGTTACGAAAAGACGACCTCGCAATTCGTACATACAAATAAATATTTTAATATAAAAAATGTTACTTTGTAAATTACAAGAGTTTACATACTAATTGCACAGTATAATTGCTTCAGATTAAATTTTATTTCTGTTTAGGTTATGTTGTACCCAGAAATCAAGAACTTTATTTTTACTATTGTAGAATTCTTAATTATACCATAAAATAACAATATAAGTGAGGAACGGTTTATAGGTATTTTAAGAGACTTTTTATTAAAATAGGTTTGCACTGTAACTCTGAAACTAGCTTTAAAAAAATTGGACAGATGAGAGGAAGAATTGGAAAGTATTAAAAGAATTAGTTCCAGTTAAGATGTTCAAATCCCCCCAACAGGTTCGGCAGCGGAATATTCGTAGCTTTAATAGTATATTAAAGTATAAGTGGATATTAAGGTCTTTAAAACACGAGCGATTTTTCGAAATAGATCAAGTGTTTTAGAGACCAGTTTTCCACGAATACTTTACGCTATTTTTTTTATTGGTACACTTTGAAATTATAAATACTGGTATCTATCACTACTACAACAAGAAGAAATGTAAATAAGAACTAATAATGTAAAAAAAATGGTTGAATTGCGTTGTCATGGAAATGAGGAAAACATCAACTAATTTGCATTTTGATGGAAGTTCAACCTCATTGAGTTCTGAGAATGTTAAAGGTATTAATTTAAATACCATTTCCTCCGATTTGAAAAATCGAAATGTTAATATCTCAAACAATACCAACTGTACTTTCCATTTTCATTTATAAAATTGAAATTGTTAAATATTGTTCGAATGAAGGTTTCGACGTTACAAACTATTCCTGTCAAATTGTCATTTAGACATGATTTAGACCATAGATTTAGACTTAGCGTGTTTTAAAGTTCGATTTAAACACGCTGAGGCGTGCTTTAAATAGGTAAAATGGTTCACCAATAAAAAAAACGCTGTTTTCTATATCGTCTGTAGGAGCATCTCGTTGAAGGTCTGTTCCTGAGGCTTTACTCGTCTATTTCAGATATTTGACTGTTAAAGCGTCATGTGCCACTATATATGAATACATTTTAGCTCTAGACCCAATAATGGACTCAATTAACACATTAACTAAGTCTCTTAAATTTATGTGTGTTTTAGAATGTGTTTTAGAATATCCTTCGCTACCGAAACGTCGAAATAAAAAAATAAAAAACATTATTGTGGTTTGATTCCCAAAAGAATAAGAAAAAAGAATAAGTAATGCCACAAGGAACTTACAGAAGATAATTACATAGTAAGAGATTTATCAAAAATTTCATGGTGCTCCCTGTAAAGGTTTTGCATACTTAATTAGGGTTTATTACTCCTCGTACTTTTTGTACATACTATAATATTAACAAATTAATTTTTCCAATATTGAATACATCTTTTAAGTCCAGCCTTGTTACGAAATGATCGAAAGTTTTATTTACTAACACCTTATGCTACTTACCGATTGGTTGAGCAGCTGATACTTTTAGAGTAAGGTTTATTTGTGGGCTTGTGTGGATTTTGGACAACAACAGCATCAATAAGGGGAGCAATAATTGTATTCTGCAACATATTCAGGTACATGGGTCTATTAAGATTTTCTTCCAGAAACATAGAACCTATGCTATAATTTCCCAAAATGCTAGCCCAGATATTACGTTTCTGGGGGAACTGTGTGTGTCCCTCCAGGAAAACATGGAGGCTTTCATCACTCTCTCAACTCTGGCGAATGTAGATATGGCGCATAAAAAGAACATTTCCGTTAAAAAAATTATTCCAAATGTCCGCCCAGATCTCACTTTGATTTGACATTCAGATCTGTCATTGGTGTTTAAAAAATGCAGAATTGTTACAAACTTCATCACTATAATATATCCTAGTTAAAAGGAGGGGACTCATTGTCATCACCGTATAGTATAGTTTTTTTTTCAATAAATAATCAATATCAGCATTCCATTCCAGACTACTATCAATAGTTATCCCTAAATATTGAATATTTCCCGCGAAAAGTTTTTTTAGAATTCCTGTTAGTTTATTATCAAAATCTACTCGTCATTTTCTTCGATTTTAAGTTAAAATAAAGCGACCAAGTGAAAACAATAAGACTAGCCTCTCGACTATAATAAATTAATAAACATTAGAATGTGTATGAAACCTTCTCAGTCACATTTAACATTTAATTTATAGTTGAGAAGTAAGTAAACGTCCTGACACAAAAAGGAGAAGCGGAGTCATTCGATAAAAGCAAAGGTGTTAATTTGGCTCTAGATTTCGTTTTAAGAAATATTGCCTGGATGCGTTATAGATAGTTCGATTTTTAATTTGAAAACGGGTTTGAAATAGAGAACAAAACCAAAGATTACAGAATAAAAATATAAGATGTTTCACTCGTTCGAATTTATCGCGTAAAGCACCGATGCCGCTGGTGACTTGGATGGTACAGTACGTCGCTACGTCCTTACTTGCATTTAATTTTTCATATTATACGGGACGTCGCCCGTCGAGCACTGTTATTTTAGAACGGTGTTTATTGGTTGTTCGTGTTTTATATTTATGTTGTATAGATTTTTTAAATTTATTAATTAATTGTTGAAATGAGCAAAAAGTCGTATTAATATTTTTCTCTTTAATACAAAATTACGGATCTATTTTTATAATAAGGATATTATATAAACAAGTACATTACGCCAGAAAGCACAAAAATTCAATTCTATAGCTAACCAAAGGGGAATTAGTCAGTTCCTTTTGAACGAATTTACTAAATTTTCTTTTCATTACCCATGTAATCAATTTCCTTTCAAATATTATGCAAGTCTCTATACCAGAGTCCATATATATTTTACTCTCAAATGTATATTGAAAGATTTGAAAGACAATAGATTAAATTTAACACATAAACCATACTCCAAACTTAGTATTTTACAACATTTATAAAAAATTTTAATAAAGGTATCCTGCAGCTGCTTTTCTTTTTACTGTTTTAACCTTGTCAATCCAAAAAATACGCGTTATTTAAAGATCAAAATTTAAAATTTAGTGGCCCTATTATTCTGGTGGCTAATGAGTATATTTAATTGAATTTGTGATAAATATCTGCTAGATTATCAATAAGTATCACAAAATTACTAAGAGGCTGGATAAAAACTGTGAATTGATTCATTTTAAAAATTCAAGTTTAGTTTTTACTTACCTTTTCAAATTCATATCCCGAACATTTTTCGAAATAATTAACATTTAAAAATAAACCTTTGTGATAAAGAATCCTATTAATTTAAATATATATTTCTCTAATTACCCCTATATAGCTTAAAATAAAATATGCTTTTCAAACTCATCTAGTATCTACCGGTCTCGTTATTGACAACAAAAGCGAGTCGTAAACATAATTTATGAGAGCGGCGTCCGTTTGGGACAGCAGCTTGAATCAAACCGCCCTGGAGTGAAACATCTTATATTTTTATTCTGTAATCTTTGACAAAACGTATATTTTTGATTTGTTCGATCGAAATGACTGGCAGAGCTAGAAGAGGACTTAGCAGAGCATTATTTTTTCTTTATTTCTATATTGTTCTTATCTGTGGCGGTTGCGTTCGAAAGCATGAAGCCACTTTAGGGAGCAGTACCCCGATGTAGAACAACAGTTAAATGAAATCAGAATGTAGATTTCGAACATATAATTAACTTCACATAGCAAAAATATTCACTGATACATTCCCCGATAGTCTGCCATAATAATGATAGTAGATTAGTAATATAGCAATTGCATTCACTATTATTCTAGAAATTTAAGTTTGTTAATTGCACAATCTATAGTTAATGACTTCCTTTCATTATACTGTACTTGTTAGGTTAGGTACTTGTTGTAAGCTGTACAGCATTTTTTTAAATCATTATCATTTTGATATATGTGATATAATTACGTGTTTCTGGTGTAAGGTAATTTCAAAATATTACCTAAATCGATTATTATATTTTTTCCACCAAAACAACTACTACAACAATTCTAATTTAGTAATAAATCATTAAAATTTTTAAGTAAACTATACGTAATTAATAAGTATATTTTTACCTTTCCGTTATTGCGTCAACGGTTGTTTTCGCGATTGTAATATATTTTTGGTACAATGAATAGTTGGATAGGTATTATTTCAACATTAAGGGCCAGTTGTATGAAGCATAGTTAACCTAATGTCTATGGTTAACCCACGATCACAGCTATTGAAGTGTTGTACGAAACGTAGTCAATAATTATTCTGGTTCACTCATGAACTATGCAATTTACTGAACCAACAAAAATGGTGGTTTAACTAAAGTTCATTGAATAAACTTCAAATTCTGATGTGACATAACTTACAATTGACTGTTATATAACCTATAATTTTACAACTTTCTATTGTTTACAATGGAAAACGTGGATTATTTTGAAGAGTTAACGGATGATGGGGATTTTTACCTTATTGAGATTTTATGCTAGGTTTTAGGTTTAAGGAGAAACGCTCGCATATTTCGAGCAAGAAAAAATCATTTTGAAGAGTGGACGGAAAATGAGTTTTTTGATAGATTCAGAATATCAAAAAGCACTGCAATTTAATTTTTTTTATATGGACCACCGCCAGTGCCTTGAGCATAACATTTTTCGTTAGCATACTTTTTCTTGACTCTTTTTTTAATATTACTATATTTATTTAACAGCACGCGCGTCACTTGTTCGATGTGTAGTTGCACTGATAAAATTAAATTCTTCAGCCAACTGAAGCCACAAATTTTTCTTATGCCGAGAACTTTCTGCATCCGTTTTCTTACACTCTATAACGTTTTTATACTTAGCAACTAGAGAAATCAGCGTCGATTCTTCAGATGCACTGAAATTTGGAGTACCTAGGCTTGTTTTCTTCATCTGCTATCTTTTCACTTCCAAGAGAACACATTTTTGATCATTGACTGTCATTGATTAACGATTTCACAGTATACAAAAACTGTGACGATTTTTCAAGTTAGTACCAGCAATATTGATAAAATTCTCGAATGTTACTAGAGATTCGGATAACCAACATAAAAATATTAATTTGACTGTGGTTCAACTGATCACAACACGAACATCTTTCGTACAACGATTGATTGATTTGACTATGGTCAACATGTGAACCTGGTTCAGTTGATCAATTGGTTAACTACGTTACATACAACTGGCCCAACAAGAAATTGAAATTGAATTTTATGGTTTTTTCAATCAATCAACAATTATATATACATATATCTATATACATACATAAATATTAATTCATAATCCAACCGATATCAAACTACTTAACCGGTTTCGAAAATTCGTTGACCTATGAACATTATTAACGTGTCGCATTTTATAAAAATTAAAGAATTCCTACGAAAATTAAAATACACGAGGTACGAGTATCAAAAATTACCACTAAAATAAGGTGCATGGCTTATAAATATCTTCACCACCGTGGTGTATATACAATTTTTCCAACTACCAGCCAAATTTAATACACATCGCCTTGAGTGTAATACAAAGTGAGCGTTCATAAAACATTCAATATATACCTCACACTCTACTCCACAGCGTCCACAAAAGGAGCGGGTAAACATACAACACGGCTCTTTCAACTGCGCATGACTCAAGACTTTGCCAAATTTAGTAGTAACATAACAATATTGAAATAAATATGTAAATATCAGAAATATAAAACAAGAAAACCCAGGCCCAAACCCGGTTGATCAAAGTGTAACTATGTATAGAAATATCAGAAAATAAGGAATAAAAAACTAAAAAAAAACAAGAAAACCCATGCCCAAACCCGGTTGATCAAAGTGTAACTATGTATAGAAATATCAGAAAATAAGAAATAAAAAACTAAATAAAAACAAAAAAACCCAGCACCCAACCGGGTTTCGAACCTACGACCTCCGAGTTGTAAGCTCAATACCCACCAACTGCGCTAATTAGCTCACATTCAGTCACATCGAATAGAAGGTTAAAGGCTGCTTGGACGCATGCGCACCTCAACTACTAAATTTGACGTGGTGGGTGGAGCCGTGTTGTATGTTTACCCGCTCCTTCCACAAACGCCTATCATAGATTAAAATTTTCAGAAATAGTTCAATCCCTATTAAAAATGTTATCGTACGCCCATACTAAGAAGAAATTTTTAAAAATGAATAAACCTTCAAAATTTTTTCGTACGCAAATGATATGGTTCTTAAGAAACTTCGATTATTTTATAAATTTATATAAGGTTCAAGTTTTAATTTCTTTATCTACCATCACCTTTAAAATTAGGCATTTACGAACCAAAAAAAATGTGTGAAATCATACATTATACATACGTTAAAAAGCGTTCGTAAATGAACAACGCTTTTTATATGGGACTTTCATTATAACACCCAAAAGCGTGCGTAAATGACCAATGCTTTTTAAATGGGGTTTTCATTTTAACACTCTTTTTTAGCTACGTGATTATCTAGTTGCCTTGAATGTCGTTTGTTGTATATAAACTTTTGTGCTGACAGTAAATTTGACAGAAGTGTCAGACATAGCGAAAAATATTTGTTATTTTAAAAAAAGACAAATTACCCAATGTTATAATTAGTAATTTAAATAATTGTCCTCATTTTACTCTAAATGTGAATTTAAATTATTAGAATTCGTTGTGCACATATTTGTTTATAGAAAATTCATTTTTATGTTTTTTAACACATTCAGAGCACAATTTTTTTAATTTTCTTCATGTGCTCGTAGATAAAGTTTTGTATGACACTTGTGCGTGAAGTACTTTTGCGCACTCGTTGCGAAAAAGGCACTCGCTACGCTCGTTCCTTGCATTTTCGCAACTCGTGCGCAAAAGTAATAACTTCACGCACTTGTATCATAAATAACTATTACTATTTAGATTTATTGCTTTGTATTATCAAAATTGTATTCTGTCAACCATTTACAAGACACTGGCACAAGCAAGACCAGACCAGACAAGATATTTTTTAAATCTTTTCTTGGTGGTCTCGTGGACATCACTAGTTATAAAATACTTTACACTATAGACATCTAGCATTAGTGAGGGATTCGTTAATTTTTAACTTAAATATTGTGAATTTCAAAACTTTCTAGCTTCTTTAAATTCAGGAATTTGAAAAAAATTCTTTTGTGGTTCTATTTAGATATGTCCAGATTATAATTTCAGTAGAATAAAAAAATGTGCAAGATGTCTATTCAGAATAACCTAAGTTGTTGAGTCAATTGAAAATATTTTTTTTGTTTCAGTATTTCAAACTCCATCAAAATGTCGGGGCTGTTTAGTTTTATGGAAGGATACAATAGCTTTATGAAAACAAATATTGGTGAGTTGTAACAGAACTTTTTGTTAAAAAATGTGGATAATTTTGTAGGCATTATTCCAAAATTTGGATACAAGTTTATACCGTAAAAATAAAAAGAAAAGGTAGAACGTGTCGCGGGACACACGGTAGGAACTTTAGTTCCTTTTAAGCAAAAGTTATGTAATACATCTGACGTTATAGATAAACAATTTACATATTCTTTGGTGTTTGAGTAGTAAGCACACCAGACTCTCACGCGGTAAACCCGGGTTCGATTCCCCGCGAGGAATTTTTTTTATTGTTAATTTTATTTTTAAATAATCATTCTGCTTGATATTAATAAGGACAACAGGTAGACGTTTGAAATATTTAGCAGAATATTCATTATTATAGATAATGGTACGGTACCCTCCATGAGGGAGTCCGACTGGCAACATCTACTTATAACAGCATCGTATATTTAAAAAAGGAAACCGTATCACTATACAAATTGGACATTCGTTTACCACAAAATTAGTGGAAACATAAAATTGAATTGTTAAATTTTTTATTTGAATTTATATTACAGTTTATAGAAATTTTAATTTTCTAGATTTTTTCCTAAGTGGGTCGTAGAAAAAATATGATGCTCGACTCGTGTGGATTGTCCATATCGCACTTGAACGATTGAGCACTCCGCCTACGGCGTCGTGCTCCATCTTCGTCCTCGTGCGATATGGCCATCATATCCACACTAGTTGCACAAACTACAATTTCTTTCAAAATATGCCCTTTTACATTTAAAAACTACCTGCCAAATATCAAATCAATTTATCCATCCATTTTAAAGTTATCGAATTAAAACATTCAAGTTTTCAAAATTTCAACACCCTGTATTTCGAAAAGTAGCTAGACCCCTTAATCGCGCAAAAAAAAGTATGGAAATAATAGTAAAAATTAATCCGAACAAATTCAAGTAGATCACTAGCCCTGCGAATACCAGCTTTGCATAGAATTTCAATATAGCATCGGTGGTTCAGTGGTTAGAATGCTCGCATTACACGAGGGCAGCCCGGGTTCGAATCCGGGTAGGAGCATATTTATTATTATGAATCGCTGCTTCGTAATCGAGAGAGAGAGAGAGACTAAGGAGGCACAAGCACGCAAAAGCAAGGCACATAACGAAGCAATGTAACATAACGTAGCGTAACGTAACGCGTAACGGTCAGATCTTTTGCGTCGCGACCCCTGGTCGCTCAAACATAACCTGGCGTAAAGAACTAAAGTTCCAAAAACAAAATACTTATTGAAAGAACTGGACAAAACTACAAAATTATTATTAGCTATTTAAATTAAATATGTTCAAAAAGTTTTATAAAAACCAGTTAGTATTATACAGATAGATGCAACAAAAATGAGTGTCTAGAAATTAATGTCAGTCATTTTTTTCTTAAGGACTAGATATCGGTTTGGGTTATAATTATTTTGTATTTTTATAGTAATTAGTCTTCATATTTTCCCACAGTTGTTAATCGTGACGCTTATTGCTTGAAGTTTTCCTTTACTTTTGCTTAAAATTTCATATAGACATGCACAGAATAGAAAATAGGTATTACCATATTATCACGCAGACTGACCTCTTAAACATCTGTGTACACACGGTAGACAAAATTTAAAACGATTTACATCGATTTAGAATATAATCATTTTTAGATAATTATTACTTTACTGTTGCTAAAGTCAGACTGAACATAAACTATCAAGTTAACTTTCTCTGTAATCAAACATTCCTTCAGTTCTAATGTTATCTTGCCAATAACAAACAAAGATATTTTTCCAGTTAAATTTATATTTATTAAGAAATATACAACTGTGTGGTTATCAAGATATTTATGATTATATTTTAAAATAGTCAAAATCTACCATGACACAAAATTTAAAATATATGAGAGGTTGCAAAAGCCTTGAGCTTTTAAAAATATTATATTAACTAGTTAGGTTGAGTTAGGAGGCTTGGCCAATACTTTTTATCTTAAATTTTTAGGAGAAGATTAATTTTATCACACAAATTTTCATATACCATCTACCAATCTTCATTCATAAGTTTGGGTTGTGCTCAGCAGCCCAGGCACTTGAACTGAATCTTTGTACCATCTCCCATGTTATCTACTCTCATACCAGAGGCTTCGTGTATTCGTATCTGCTCTTTTGATCCAGTCTAATGTGGATTTTTTGGCATATTATTGCAAAATAGCTCAAATAAAGCTGCAAAATTGGATATGAATAAATTTTTTTCAATAATTAACTCGGATATTTGAATTGACTTGTTTTAATACAAAAAGTATCTTCACTAAATTTAATAACATAGGATGGCTTTGCAATACAAAGCATTACATAATATCTCGTTAAAGTGCAGTAAAATGTACGCATCCTTATATTATTAGGATAATTGGATTTTGCAATGAAATTTGTTTTGACTATTTTTAAAACGCAAACGTTGTCGGCAAGTTGAAATAATTACACTGTCATTATCTTTCCATTGTTTTAGGAAGATAGTATTTTAGAAATTGAATTTTTGTATGAAATAATAATGCGTCTAATGAAATAATTTTTATATTTCTAATTTCTATATAGTGTATATATGGATATTTTTGGATAATATTTTTTTCATAAGTAGGTATCATAGGGTAGGTATATCAATGTGTCAAATATAATAAAAAAAAATCATTGTATACCACAAAACAGTCTAACCTATAGAAGTGAAAGTCTAATAGGATTACCTAGAATGAAAAAATGAGGTGTCAAACCCATCCACCTGAAGCGCTAGTTGCAAATGAGTTGACGAAATAGGCAAGTCAACTGAGGCCGAAAAACAGACTAAGGGAAGAAGAATTTCAGCGATCGCAGTGGATGGGTTCAGAACTATTTCATAGTGCTTTTTTTTAATGGAAGATGGTTTTTTGAATGACTAAATTCCGATTTCACTAACCATTTCCTAGTCAGGTAATTCCTGAAACGAATTTAGGAATTCCTAAATGCAATTTACATTTTACCACGCGCTAAGTAATGCCTAAGAGTGATAATAATACGTATTTCCCATCACTTTTTGATCAATCCTGAAAGGATTTTAGGAAGAGCTTTGCGAGTGAGGCCTTTTTTGGTCCCAATAACAATATATTGTGGTTCAAAATATCTGTTGCAAACTTTGTAGGATTTATAAATCTGTTCAGCGCTCAATTCCTTTAGTTTTTGATTGCGAATAAAGACAACCCATTCATTCAACAACAAAGGGTCATGTTTGGGAAACCTATGTCGTTTTGATGTAATGTCTGTAGACCCAGGAACTCAACACTTCACACCAACCATTATAAATATTATGAATTATCACACTTGATAAGACTTACAGTACCTAATTAAAACACCAATAACAGCAGCAAATGGCAAAAGGGAACAATCTATAAAAGACAATGGTGACAACTATATGACAGCTTTGATGAGTTTTAAAATTTTTTCTTCTTTTCGTGCTAAAGGCCTTAGCTGCCAGGCTTGTTTCGACAACTCAATTGCAACTAGCGCTTCAGGTGGATGGGTTTGAAACCTCATTTTTGTATTCAAGGTCATCCTATAAACTTTCACTTCTATAGGTTAGACTGTTTTGTGATTGTATACATTTGAACTATTAGGTTAGGTTAGGTATGACATATGATGAATATTTTTGTCAATTATTTAAAAAAAGAAGATAAAATTGTATTCGTTAACCGCGAATGGAACTTTAATCGTGTATACGGGGATTTCGAACATAATGCCATAATGACATTTCGTCATCCCACAATTCATTTGCAAATGACAGGTAGCGGCTGTCAACAATATAATAATCACATCACTGTCTAGTTGTCATATTTTTTCGTTGTGTCAGATAGGGACCAAAAATTATTTTGTCCACGACCACCTAATAATAAGTCAATATTTTACCTCCTAACTAAAGGTATATGGTACCCATATATCAACTGTCGTGAATTATGGTTCATAATACACTGTAGTGTATTATGGTTCATAATTCACGACTAGAGATGGGGGTACAATATGTAATAAACTATTAAATCTGTGTATTTTGTTCAGGAAATTTGTTTCTGACATATATCGTATCTATAAAATATTGTAATTTTTAGTATTGATACTTTTCATAACGATATTTTCTAATATTAAGTATTTCAAAACAATATATTTATAACGGTACGTTGTATTGATACTTACTACAGTATCGCCCATCTCTATATATGTCAAATTATTTGAAGTAGCTGCCACAACATTTTGAGGTTAGTAATATGCCAAATCGCTACTGACTTTTATTTATTAATAAATAAATTAAGTGTCGTGGACAAAGTCTAGTATTCTACTCGCAATTTATGGCCATAATTCACTTGGGTGACTTGCGCCCCTCGCCTGCGGCTCGTGACGCAAACGTCACCCATCGTGAATTATGGCTATCATAAATTGCTCGTTTAATAATATACTATTATTAATTTTATTACTAGTTAATCTTGACTACGGTAGCTGGAACGCTACCGAAACGTCGAAATAAAAAATAAAAACATTATTGTGGTTTGATTCCCAAAAGAATAAATGAAAAAAAAATAACAATTTTACATACAGAGTGTACCGACCTTACGACAAACTTCGGTATATGGGTTATTTTAAGAGATATCAAAAAATGTTATTCACAAAAATAGTAGATGTGTTAAAGGTCCATATTTTGAAATTATATCGAACTATACAGAGTGCTGCATAACTCCGTAACAAACCAAACATATGATTTTTCAAATGGGAACCCCTGTATATTATACCGAATTCGGATTGGTTACATTTTTTTGAAGCTTTTGATATGAGGTTTTGCCACGTTATACAGAGTCCTTCAAAAGATATGGACACGTTTATGTGAAAATCGTAGGTAAATCAACGCTCTGTAGCTTGTTGTACGTTAAAGAAAAAAAATGTATTTTGCCAAACAGAGTTTTGTAATATGATGCAATATCTCCGTATCCTATTAAATTTCAATTATATTTTTTCTTGTATACAGGGTGAACGGAAACTCGAACCTGTCATTTTCTTTCTTATTTCAAATGGAACACCGTCTATTTTATAGCAAAAATAGAATCTTCGATTATGTAACTTTAATTTTTGTCATGCATTCCCTATACCCAAAGTTTATAAAAACACAGTTGTTTTGTAATATTTATTGTAAAATATAACTACTTTGACCTATTATGTGAAAGCATTAAACGTTGTATGTAACAAAAAATCCTAATTAATAATACATTTTAATGAACAATTTATTCTAAACAAAACTAGCCACCAAAAGTATAATCCCAACCGTATTATTAAACTAAAGGTTCAAAATGTTCACCATTATAATAACAAATAATTGACTAACATTTCTCAGCATATCAACGTTAGCGGATCGAAATGCCGCACTAATTATCTCTTTCATGTCATCTCTAATAGCCGAGGATTTTATAAACTTATTCCTTACAAGACCCGAAAAAAATAAATATACTTTTGTTAAATCGGGTGACCGAGCTGGCCAATCAGTTGGGCCCCCTCTTACAGCATTGCATTGATGTTAACGGTGAACACTTTGAACCTTCAGCTTAATATTACGGTTAGGATTATACTTTCGGTAGCTAGTTTTGTTTAGAATGAATTATTCATTGAAATGTATTATTAATTAGGATTTTTTGTTACATACAACGTTTATTGCTTTCACATAAGAGGTCAATAATAATAGTTCACAATAAATATTACAAAATAACTGTGTTTTTATAACACCCTTTGGGTATAGGGAATGCTTGACAAAAATCAAAGTTACATAATCGAAGATTCCATTTTTGCCATAAAATACAGGGTGTTCCATTCGAAAGAACAAAGAAAATGACAGGTTCGAGTTTCCGTTCACCCTGTATATAAGAAAGAATATAATTGAAATTTAATGGGATACGGAGATATTGCATCATGTTACGAAACTCTGTTTGGCAAAATACATTTTTTTTCTTTAACGTACAACAAGCTACAGAGCGTTGATTTACCTACGATTTTCACATAAACGTGTCCATATCTTTTGAAGGACTCTGTATAACGTGGCAAAACCTCATATCAAAAGCTTCAAAAAAATGTAACCAATCCGAATTCGGTATAATATACAGGGGTTCTCATTTGAAAAATCATATGTTTGGTTTGTAACGGAGTTACGCAGCACTCTGTATAGTTCGATATAATTTCAAAATATGGCATTCAGCACATCTATTATTTTTGATAAAGGCATTTTTTGATATCTCTTAAAATAACCCATATACCGAAGTTTGTCGTAAGATTGGTACACCCTGTATAAAGATATTAATAATATTTTTTCAACACACCTCGTAAACAAGACCTTCAGTCGAAATACCACTAGATGGAATCCTATTTTAAAAACTAAATGTCAGTTTTTACAATTAATGATTGGAATTAAAAAACAAATTGTTTTTCTGTATTTTTTTGTTATTTTAGTTTTATTTTATAATGTCAGTTAAAAGTAGAGTTCAATTGATTTCAATTTTTGGACCTACTTTCCTATATTGTACTAGCTTAGCCTTGAAAATGGAAGAAAAGTTTTCCGAAAGTTTGGTAATATGTAAAAGAGTTCACTTTAGTACGTAATAATTAATTTGTGTTTTTGGCTATCGAAGGTTTTTCCTAAGTATATAATACTTAAATATTACTTACGTCAATACATTACCTACTTATAGCTAATGAACTAATTAACCGAAATCTAGTTCAGTATCACTATCATTCTTATTTAAATTAATAACTAAGGGTGCTACAGTTATAATATTATTTTGATAGGTACCTTCCTCAGTCAATATCTTGGAAATAATTTACCTATATTTATTCAAATGTTTCTACCGGACTTGATAAAAACGCAAGGATGGAAGGTTTTACAAACAGAACAAAAAAAAATAAAAGTTAGATGGGTTCAGAAAAATATTCTGAAAACAACCCAATCTAAAAGCAAAGTGTACAGGAATATTTCCCTCATGTGTGAAAAATCCCATCAGAGGAGTGCAATTATCGATTGATTACAGCGGTAACTGCACTGTAGAAACCGAAAGAGCACTGTGATAATTGCATTGTTTACGTATTCACGGTAATCCCATTGTGAATCCATGATAATTAAAAATAAAATCAGTTTGACAAGTAAAGTCAAAAAATATATTTTTTTTCGCGATCGATCTTTTTTGTTTATTTACAGCATCGGTTGTCAGGATGGTAGGTTGTGTTTACTGGTTTCTAAGTCTAACACGTCGGTAAGTGATTTACTTACCGTTCAGACGTCGGTAAGTAAATTACTTACCGACGTCTTAGCCCTACATACATTTAAGTGGTCCTAAATAATATATTATTTCATTCATTACACAAAAGGAACAAAAAAATAAGATCTATATTTTTTTAATGAACAAAGCCGAACAGAACAATATAAAAAGTAATAAATAGCATTAAAAACAGTTTCACCAAAATGCAAATTATATTTTAAACTGATCGAGAAATATAAATGTCACTTTTGACATTTCGTTCATTTCGAAGAAATTTATAGTATATTAAGTATTAAGAACGGTAAGGGCTGTTTACCGGTTGACAGCAATGTTTGGAGGCTGAGCGTAGCATAGCCTCCAATTTTGCTGAAGACCGGTATTACCCTTAACGTTCGAGATGCTTATACCATTTTTTGCGCGATCGTACCCGTTGAAATAATACTTCGAATAAAATAATTTAAATTTCTTCGAAATGAATGAAATGTCAAAAGTGACATTTATACTTGTTGATCAGTTTAAAATATAATTTGCATTTTGGTGAAATTGTTTTCATGCTATTTATTACTTTTTATATTGTTCTGTTCGGTTCTGTTCATTAAAAAAATATAAATCTTCTTATCTTTTTTGTTCCTTTTGTGATATGAATGAAGTAATATATTATTTAGGACCACTTAAATGTATGTAGGGCTAAGACGTCGGTAAGTAATTTACTTACCTACGTCTGGAGCACTATTCTGTACGCGGCATTGACAGTCGTCGGTGTCGGTATGTTAACAACAGCCATCGGTTGCGCGGCCGACGGGACTAATATAACGCTATTCTGTATTCTGTATGCCACGGTTTTCGACGCTCGGAATTGCAACCAAAAATTATCGGCATAAAAGTGACGTCACTCGATTCGGTACATGTGGCCAATGAGCGATGAGGGAAACTGTCAAATTTGTAAGCAAACAAAAATGCACGTTGAAGATTAGAGGTTATATTTTGGTTTCGTTGGAAGATAGGGTCATATAATTAGATAATAGATAGTGATAGTGACATATCTTTTATATGTTAGCATGAACGATACAATTCATGTTTATATTAACATTAACAACCTCAAAAACTCGAAATTTAGAGTCAACTAGCATTGAAGAATTGATCTGGCGTTAACATATATCTCTTTTTTTTAAGTCTCAAAGATAGGATAAGTTCAGATATTAATTATTTTAAAGGAGTTTCTTGTTCTATCAACACTCAGCGTTATAATACCGCTCAGAGGGATTATTTGATTCAGTACATGGAGAGCCATTCAAATTTTGCTGCAGGAAAATTTTTGTGGAATAGATGGGAAGGACTTATAAAACACTAGACTAGACACTATACACAATATAGTTACTCTTCAAATATTAAAAAGTCATTTAAATAATCCGCAATTCCAGCCAAACATCAACAAATAATGAAAATTTCCTTTCAACGAAAATCGATAACGGTTACCGTGGGGCTCATTAGATCACGGTAGACATACCGATTCTCATCGACTCGAATTCGCGATATCGGTCGGTGAAAAGGTATACAGAATGCCGCACATGCGACTTACCGACGGCTGTCGATAACTGAGTCTTACCGATACCGATTTCTCTCAAAAACGAGTTACAGAATAGCGCTCCTGAACGGTAAGTAAATCACTTACCGACGTGCTAGACTTAGAAACCAGTAAACACAACCTACCGTCCTGACAACCGATGCTGTAAGTAAACAAAAAAGATCGATCGCGCAAAATAGTATATTTTGCAATGAGCACAAAATGATCCCATTTTGCACGAGTATGAAATTTGCCGCACGAGCCGAAGGCAGGTGCTGCAATTCATGCGAGTGCAAAATGGCCATTTTGTTGCGAATTGCATACTATACTTTTTCTATGACAACATTTCGTTCACGTTTAATACAAGTACATGCATACATTGCAGAAACTTTGAAAGAAATAAACTGACAATATTTCATTACTCCGAATTCGCCGCTAATGAGCTTTCTATCAGACAATTGAAGAAATATGTAAATATTTTCATTATTGCTATTTCCAATAGTTACACAGAAATAGAAGCCTATAAAAATGTATTTATAGAAAACCACAATGAAATTATTCTTGTTACCTACTAAAACTTTGACAAAAACGATCTGCTGACATTTCATCAATTTGTCGCTGGACGTCATAATTTGACAAGCCGTAGTCTTCGTGATTTTAGAGTAAACCTAAACCCAACATGAAATATTCCATTTCGCATTTGTTGCTTAGCAACTTGCCTAGCGGCCGATGCAAAAATGAAATTCTGTACAAAATGTGCTTCTTTATGATTGAAGTTACGGTTATAAAATGAACATTTATCGAGGTTGTCGTAGAAAAAATTATTTTACTCGAGATTTATTTCAATACGATATAAGCATCTCGAACGTTAAGGGTAATACCGGTAATACACCAAATACAACAGACAATACGAGTGGCGACAGTTGATGAGCTTTTGTGCTGAAAAAGAATATACATTGGATGAAACAACACAAATCAAATAGTTATGAAAAAATCGTATTTTTGGGTCTTTCTATTTTGTTTGTACAGGGTTATTCATTATAAATGTCCCAGCCCCTACCATAGTTATTATTGTATAAACAAAAAATTTTTTAAAATAAAAGTTATAAAAGTTATAAACTAATTTTATTATAACGTTAACAAAAGTACAGTGGCGTTCATAGTTTGGGGGACACAAAAAAATTATTCGTTTTTTTAAATGAGACACCCTATATATTATTGAATTTTTGAAAAGATATTTCTGTTCTGATTTCAAAAATATACCATATCATACCCCTGTCTAATCCGTTCTTAAGATAATAGACACTTTTAGCTGGTCATAAGTTTTTACACGTATCCGGAGTACACGTATTGGAGTTACGTTGACGTAAAGAAATTGTCACGAAAGCCTTTTTAGCAGAAAACGTATCGCTTCGTTTTGTTTCTAATTGTATAACCTCAAAGTTTTTTTATTTCACCATTTTATATTTTTGTAAAACGTAAAATGGGGGCGATATTAAATAATCCATTGCTGCTAGATGAGAAAGATGATGTAATATAGCACAAATATCACGGAATACTGACTTTGGTCGGGATCATGTCGGGATAGGGATATGTTTAAGTATACGGAGTAGGGTACGTAACGCATCGTATCGGCTGAGACGTAAGTTTGTTACGTATACGGATACGTGAGAAATTTAAGACAAGCTAAAAGTCTCTATTAAAGGATAAATAATACTATAAATATTGAAAAGTCAATATTATCAAAGAAAGCTATGAAAATCACAACTGTCATGTTTATTAAATTAATGTCATCATTATTGAAACATTCAAAATGGTTTATAGAGTAGGAGAAAAAATTCAAATATTCACTTGCTATAAAGAAAATAACAAAGATAAACGTGCAGCGCAAAGAGCATACAGGGAGTTGTATCCAAATCGTCCAACACCCGCAGACAATACGTTCAGACGTATTTACCAACAGGTAAATAATATCGGTGGATTTAATAGAAAAAGGCGACTAGTTCATGCAAACAACGAAGATCAATTGGATATACTGCTTTATTTCGAAGGTAAGCCCTCTTATAGGTATTATTGAGAAGTTTTTTGAAACACTATATTATTTTTTAGAAAATTCTGAATGTAGTATAAATAATGCAGCAGCTCATTCGAATATGAGTTACTCTAAAATACAACGTACGTTGAAAACTAACAATTACAAACCATATAAAATTTTACCCGTACAAGTTTTGACAGAGGCTCATAAAAGGAAAAGGTTTGAGTTTTGCCGTCAAATGCTCAAAAGTTAGATGAAGATAGTGATTATTTGACTAAAATATTATGGACCGATGAATTGTCCTTTTCTACGGCTGGAATTTTTAATAGGAAAAATCGTAGGTCATGGGAAAACAAGGAGAATAGAAAAAGATTGATAAAACCAATAAAAAAATCAGAAAGAAAAACTCTTAGTGTATGGTATGGAATTTTCAGAAACAAAATTGTTGGACCCATATTTTATTATTTCAATTTAACTGGAGTTACCTATCTGGAAATGATTCTTCCTGAAGTTGAAAATATTCTTGTAGATAATTTTTTGGACGTTCAACTTCAGGATATGATTTGGATGCAAGAAGGGGCAGCTCCGCATAATGTCCTACCTGTTAAAGAGCATTTGAACAA
>CAJUYH010006446.1:0-20105 GCA_910591685.1 Galerucella tenella | reverse complement strand
AGCAGCGATACGATTCAATTCGAAATTAATCTTCAACTTCGGATACAGTTGAATCAAAACGTTGCTAGAAATTAGCGTTACGTCATATTGAATTTTAATTTCATGCCTCTCTATTCACAAAGCACTGTCATATCCGACCCGTAACGAAACAAAGCTCACGATGTCATTTCCAAAATCGAAATTCTTTGATCTAAATAATAAATTATATATGTGAATGTTAATTAAATTTGGATTTATTGGAATTAATTTGAGTATTTGGCTTTTAATTTATGCTTTTTTCAAGTAGGTGCATTGATTATGACAGACTTTACTGTTTGTACTATCACTTTATACTCATATTAGACACAACTAACTATTTCCAATTAATTCCAGTATTCCATAAACCATAATATACGTTATATTCTGACCCCCCCTTATATTCATTGATTTTGGCAAAAAAAAAGTCTCAAATAAAAGTTGTATTATTTTATCTGTATATATCCTTATACCCTGTGGTGTCAGATTTACATTTACATTTGATTTTCATGAATGAATTTTTTCCATTCTTTTCTGTTTTTTGTTAACGTCTTGGCTCCTTGCCATGTTCTGTCGCTTCGTTTAGAATTTTACCCAATCGATGTTTCTCTTGGTCTTCCTTTTTTCTTTTAATTTGCATCTTTGCTCCATTTGCTCTTTTAACTTGTCTTTTATTTTCCATTCTTTGAAATGTATCCCCACCAGCTTAGTTTCTGTTGTTCTATAAAGTTCAAGTTGCACCCCCAATTCATCTCGAATTTTTGTATTTCTTATTTTGTCCTTTCTATTCACCCCCAAAGTTTGTCTCAGGATTTTCTTTTCCGCAACTTTGTATTTTGCTTTTCTGCTCTTTTGTTAGCGTCCAGGGATTAGCATCCATATGTTAAGACTTGTCGCTTCGCGCAATCGAAAGGGGAGGTGTAGAACTGCAAGCGTATGCAGACGACCTTGTCATCTTGGCAAGGACCAAGTCAAGGAGGGTAGCATATAATATCCTCCAAAAGACGTTGGACGATGTCCACATAGTTGGTGGACAGTTGGGTTAGTTCCCTTCACTAGAAGAAGAAAGTTGGATGATCTTCCACCACTTTCCTACAATGGTGAGGTTATTCCATTTGCATCAGAAGTAAAATATTTAGGGATTATCCTAGATATTAAAATTATTTGGAACGCTCACTTGGAAAAAGTTATCCATAAGGCCAGACTATCCCTGCGGACATGTCACAGGATCTGTGGAAGATCTTGGGGCTTGGAACCCAAACAAATTCATTGAATAAATGTGAGAATTGTTAGACCAATGATCACATGGATCACATGGAACTATTACCTGGTGGCCAAAAGCTTTACAGCGAACAGCCCAAGCAAAGCTCTCTGGTTTACAGAGACAGGCTTGTCTGGCAATTACTAGTGCTATCAGGTCTACACCGTCAGCCAATCTCATACATAGAACAATAAAAAGTTTCTTGGACAGCCAAGCGGCTTTGAAAGCACTTAGCTCTCACCGTGTAACGTCGAAATTGGTTTTAGACTGCCAAAAAAGACTCTCCCTGATAGGAGAACTCAATAAAGTATTGCTGGTCTGGATCCCTGGCCATTCTGGCATGGAAGGAAACGAGAAGGCAGACTCTCTTGCAAGGGAGGGTGCTGCACGTGCTTCTATTGGACCAGAACCTACAATTGGCATCGCAATAAGTTTTGCCAAAACAAACACTAAATACCTGGACAGCAAAAAGAGCTTTAGACTTCTGGCATAATTTACCCGGATTGGTTCATTCCAAGGCTAACCTAACCTAAGACTTGTCGATGTATGATGTTATATACCTTTATCTTTGTTTCGAGATTTCTTCTTTATCTATACATTTTTTATTCGGAGCATAATATTGTTCAATTGATTTATCGATCCCATCATTTATTTCTGCTTCTTGTATTCCAGATTCTTCGACCATTATTCCCAACTATCTGTATTCTTTCACTTGTTCAATTTCTGTATTGATATTTGGGTTTCCTATTACCAGTATTTTTGTTTTATTTTTGTTGACTTTCATGCATTCTTCTTTATATTTTCTTGTAATCTCTTTTCCCTCCCTGCAATCAGTAGGTACTACGTCTTTTGCAAAAGACCCCCTCAGCTATTCAGGTTCTCTCTAGATTTCTGTAACCTACTGCAAGCGCCAAACGCAGGTATAGACTATCTCAACTAAATTACTATTGGATTAAGATAAGCCCCTTGACGGTCAGTGTCGTACCTATAATTAGTTTTAATGCCAAACGCCAACAGAATTGGAGGACAACTAATGATACGCCTCTGTACAGAGCTGAAAAGAGATTGAAAATGAGTTTGTGCGCAGGGGGCGGGTTCGCCATAACGTTTTGTGCTTTTTATACAAATATTTTCGTACAAAAACCTAACCAATGAAAAACGCATTTTTGAATTCTCATCACAACTGGCTTCAATTAAGCCAGATTTTCTGTTAAATTTTAAAAATCGCCTAAAAATGAGTAGGTTTTTTAGGTTAAAACAAAATTTTCAAAAACCTGTAGGATTATTTTCGCATCTTTTTGTCACCAACATCTAAGGTCCACATTTCCAAAGTTGACACATCCTTACTAAATTCAATGGCTGCCATTATTTTCGACTTAATTAGCTCACAACTCACCTCTTTGACTGGATTATTTATAACAACATACACATAAGTGTGGAAACCACTTATGGAATAAAATTCTTTATGTCATTATTTTAGGAAATTATAAAAAATGCCGAGCCACGTCAACTTTTGAATTGAGTTGTGCGTTACGTAAACATAAATGTAAATGTACAGGGTGATTCACGCAAGTATGCCATAGTCGGTGTTGTTTTTTTAATGAAACACCCTGTATATTTGCATATTTTTGAAATCCACTCAATGAACCGATTTCAACAAACTAAATAATGTATGGTCAATTATGAATTATACAGGGGGAAATTTTTATTTTTACAGTTATTAAACACATACATGAAATACCTGATGTATTTGATTTTAATACATTGAAATAAATGCTCAAAATGTTCTCCACCTAGTTGTTGGCAATAGCACAATCTCTTATAGAACTCCTCCTTAACTTTGTTTAAAGTTTGAGGTGAAATATTCCGTATTTCTGTAGTTGTCCTGTCTTTGAGGTCTACAATGCTAGTTGGTTGTGTTCCATATACTTTGTTCTTGAGATAACCCCACAGAAAAAATCTAACGGCGTAGGTCTGGCGATCTAGCTGGCCACTCAATAGTACCTCTTCGTCCAATCCATTTATTGGGGAAGATTTCATCTAAATAACTTCTTACCATTAAAGTATAATGGGGTGTTGCCCCGTCTTGCATTTTCCATTTGCCAACGCAGGAATAACTTCATTTCTAAGCATATTTAAATATTTTTCAGCTGTCAAATTTCCATCTATAAATATAGGACCAATAATATGGTCGCCTATGATACCGGCCCAAACGTTCACCTTTTGAGGGTACTGAGTAATATGTGACTCACGCATCCAATTACGATTCTCTGCTGACCAACATCTACAGTTCTGTCGGTTTACCTCTCCATTCAATGTGAATGTTGATTCGTCAGAAAAAAGAATGGTACCAAGAGCTATCTCATTTCTGTTCAGCTTATTCATCAATATTTCGCAGAAATCCATTCTACGATCTGGATCGTCTTCTGTTAACTTCTGCACAAGAGTTGATTTGTTGGGATGAAGTTTTTCTTTATGAAGACATCTTAGAACAGTTGTATGACTAACATTATTTTCACGGGAAATTTGACGTGTACTTGAAGTTGGATTCTCTTCGACACTTAACAAAATATCCACTTTCACATCATTTTCAACGAAGTGTGGTTTTCTTTTCAATGGTTTGACATGTCCAAGTTCTCTGAATTGTACATGAATTTTAGACACAGTACTTTGTGAAATATTAGGCAATTTGGGATACCTGTGATTAAATAAGTTTGACACTTCAACTTGACTTCTGCAGTTATCCCCGTACCCGATCATCACTAAAATCCCAATTCGGTGAGTCTCAAATAAATATTTCATTGTTATGTCGACAAGGAAAGAGTGTTTGACAAAGATTTTACTTTTTCAGTATAAACTGTCAACACCACAAAACAGTCTAAACTATAGAAGTGAAAGTTTATAGGATGACCTTGAATACAAAAATGAGGTTTCAAACCCATCCACCTGAAGCGCTAGTTGCAATTGAGTTGTCGAAACAGGCCTGGCAGCTAAGGCCTTTATCACGAAAAGAAGAAAAGATTTTAAAATTCTAAGCTGTCATATAGTTGTTGTCACCATTGTCTTTTATAGATTGTTTCCTTTTGCAATTTGCTGCTGTTATTTGTGTTTTAATTAGGTACTGTAAGTCTTATCAAGTGTGATAATTCATAATATTTATAATGGTTGGTGTGAAGTGTTGCGTTTCTGGGCGTACAGACATTACATCAAAACGACATAGTTTCCCAAACATGACCCTTTGTTGTTGAATGAATGGGTTGCCTTTATTCGCAATCCAAAACTGAAGGAATTAGGCGCTGAACAGATTTATAAATCCTACAAAGCTCGCAACAGATATTTTGAACCACAATATATTGTTATTGGGACAAAAAGGGTCCTCACTCGCAAAGCTGTTCCTACAATCCTTTCAGGATTGATCAAAAAGTGATAGGAAATACGTAATATTATCACTCTTAGGCATTACTTAGCGCGTGGTGAAATGTAAATTGCCTTTAGGAATTCCTAAATTCGTTTTAGGTATTACCTGACTCGGAAATGGTTAGTGAAATCGGGCATTAGTCATTCAAAAAACAAACTTCTAATAAAAAAGCACTATGAAATAGTTCTGAACCCATCCACTGCGATCGCTAAAATTCTTCTTCCCTTAGTCTGTTTTTCGGCCTCAGCTGCCTTGCCTATTTCGACAACTCAATTGCTACTAGCGCTTCAGGTGGATGGGTTTGACACCTAATTTTTTCATTCTAGGTAATCCTATTGGACTTTCACTTCTATAGGTTAGACTGTTTTGTGATCAACACATCAACAACTGACAGAATAGAAAACAATCCACATTATTTACCGATTTTGTCTAATTATCGGCGTTTTTAGGCAATTTTTAGGTATTTATGATAAAATTCATGGGCGTAGCAGGTTTTGTTTAATATACAAATACGTCTAATAATTAGTTAGTTTAGATTTTAGATAAATCCATATTTAGCTAATTTAAAAAAGTACCAATATTTCATGTGTAATAAATTATTAATTTTAAAATTTTACCCTGAATAATTCATAATTGACCATGCATTATTTAGTTTGTTGGAATCGGTTTATTGAGAGGGTTTCAAAAATATGCAAATATACAGGGTGTTTCATTAAAAAAACAACACCGACTATGGCATACTTGCGTGAATCACCCTGTACATTTAAACTTATGTTTACATAACGCACAACTCAATTTAAAAGTTGACAAGTCTTGGCATTTTTTATAATTTTCTAAAATAATGACATAAAGAATTTTATTCCATAAAAGTGGTTTCAACATGTATAATAATATTGAATATAGTTAATTGATGTTGATAGTTAATGTTACCTCGACGTCTGATATACGCTCCATTGTATATTCATAATCAGGAATTAGTTGGATACATAATCAGATAATATAGCTTAAAGTGACATTATTGTTAGTAGATTAAACTCGTTAAATTATCAGTAGTTCACGGTATGATTTCTGCTATAATTTGTTAAATGGAAACCATCTACTGATAGAACACTAGTAATAATAGATTTTGGATAACTTTAACGCTGAATTTCAAAGCTAAATAAAAAGTTTACAACCAATAAGACAATCTGGATAAATATCAAGATGATTCTAAGAGCAAACATTCCAAACGATTCCTAAAAAATGAGATTTTGTGTATACAGCGTTGTTGAAAACTTTCGTGATCTGTTAGGTACTTTGGATGATGGCAACACTGGAACGTTTGTCAGTTGGCGGACCTGAGTGAATCAGCGGGGAATCTTGACGGCACCACAAATAACGGTTTGACCGGATGTTGAGGGTAAGCTACGTTTTGACATGAATAAAGGTGAATAGAGAACAACCCAAAACCCGCTAACCTAACATCTCGCACCAAGGTATTATCTTTGAAACGGATAAAAGAAAAGTTATAAGATTCAAGGATGATGAATTAGACATTATTCTGCATTTTTTGGGGAAATGTCAAACGTTCTTTAAGTTAGCGTGTAGCGTACGGCAGCAGTCTTGATTTTGACAATTTAGGTCGAGACTTTTTTCAAATACAATAGCACTCTAATAAAAAATGTCTTGTGAAATATCAATCTTATTTTTCAAAATTAGATTGTACTGTACTACTAATATGACCTTGTTGGTTTCAAGCATTAAACAAAAAACAATATAGTCCAGTAACAGAACACTGAAAATAGTTATTAGCGAAAGACCCTTTTTCCAGGGTTAAGGGGCCATTTTCCCCCTCTTCTGTAAACTCAAACGCGTTTCGTTTTTTCTCGTTCAAAAACACCTGCCGTGACCTACAAATTGAGCTCAAAGTGAAGTCTTCAAGTACTTTTCAGGAGCTTTCGTTTACTGGACTAATAGTAGGCATCAATGTTAAAAACGTCAACCACATCGTTATATACAGTGTGGAAACCACTTATGGAATAAAATTCTTTATGTCATTATCTTAGAAAATTATAAAAAATGCCGAGACATATCAACTTTTGAATTGAGTTGTGCATTATGTAAACATAAATTTAAATGTACAGGGTGATTCACGCAAGTATGCTATAGTCGGTGTTTTTTTTTTAATGAAACACCCTGTATATTTGCATATTTTTGAAATTCTCCTAATGAACCGATTCCAACAAACTAAATAATGTATGGTCAATTATGAATTATACAGGGTGAAATTTTAAAATTAATAATTTATTACACTTGAAATATTGGTACTTTTTGAAATTAGCTAAATATGGATTTATCGAAAATTTAAACTAACTAATCATAAGACGTATTTGTATATTAAACAAAACTTGCTACGCCCATGAATTTTATCATAAATGCCTAAAAATTGCCTAAAAACGCCAATAATTAGACAAAATCGGTAAATAATGTGGATTGCTTTCTATTCTGTCAGTTGTTGATGTGTTGATAGTTTATACTGAAAAAGTAAAATCTTTGTCGAACACTCTTCCCTTGTCGACATAACAATGAAATATTTAACTGAGACTCACCGAATTGAGATTTTAATGATGATCGGGTACGGGGATAACTGCAGAAGTCAAGTTGAAGTGGCAAACTTATTTAATCACAGGTATCCCGAATTGCCTAATATTTCACAAAGGACTGTGTCTAAAATTCATGCACAATTCAGAGAACTTGGACATGTCAAACCATTGAAAAGAAAACCACATTTCGTTGAAGATGATGTGAAAGTGGATATTTTGTTAAGTGTTGACGTGTACTTCAAGTACACGTCAAATTGCCCGTCAAAATAATGTTAGTCATACAACTGTTCTAAGATGTCTTCATAAAGAAAAACTTCATCCCTAAAAATTAACTTTTCTGCAGGAGTTAACAGAAGACGATCCAAATCGTAGAATGGATTTATGCGAAAGATTGATGAATAAGCTGAACAGAAATGAGATAGCTCTTGGTACCATTCTTTTTTCTGACGAATCAACATTCAAATTGAATGGAGAGGTAAACCGACAGAACTGTGGATATTGGTCAGCAGAGAATCCTAATTGGATGCGTGAGACACATACTCGGTACCCTCAAAAGTTGAACGTTTGGGCCGGTATCATAGGCGACCATATTATTGGTCCTATATTTATAGATAGAAATTTGACTCTAAATATGCTCAGAAATGAAGTTATTCCTGCGTTGGCAAACTTATATCCCAACACAATAGATTCCAGCTTACCGAATGAAAATGTTTGGTTCCAGCAAGACGGGGCAACACCCCATTATGCTTTAATGGTAAGAACTAATTTAGATGGAATCTTCCCCAATAAATGGATTGGACGAAGAGGTACTATTGAGTGCCCAGCTAGATCGCCAGACCTTACGCCGTTAGATTTTTTTCTGTGGGGTAATCTCAAGAACAAAGTATATGCAACACAACTAACTAGCATTGTAGACCTCAAAGACAGGATAACTACAGAAATACGAAATATTTCACCTCAAACTTTAAACAAAGTTGAGGAGTTCTATAGGAGACTGTGCTATTGCCAACAACTAGGTGGAGATCATTTAGAGCATTTATTTTAATGTATTTCAATCAAATACATCAGGTATTTTATGTATGTGTTCAATAACTGTAAAAATAAAAATATCACCCTGTATAATTCATAATTGACCATACATTATTTAGTTTGTTGGAATCGGTTCATTGAGAGTACTTCAAAAATATGCAAATACACAGGGTGTTTTATTAAAAAAACAACACCGACTATGGCATACTTGCGTGAGTCACCCTGTACATTTACATTTATGTTTACATAACGCACAACTCAATTCAAAAGTTGACGTGGCTCGGCATTTTTCATAATTTTATAAAATAATGACATAATGAATTTTATATGTGTCAAAGTTAGAAGTCAAAATGAACGAAGATTTTGGAATTCCTGACGAAATTATTGAAAAAGCAAAAAAAGCAACTGTAAATCTGTTGCCAAAAAAGTCTAAAGATGTTACGACATGGTTATTAAATAAGTTGAACAAAAAATTATTAATCTTTATGCCCGCACGGGCATAAAGTACGACATTATATAGTTGGTAACTAAGCAATAAATACACAATAATGAACTAGTATGACACAAAATTCTTTGTGATATTATGACATTAACGTTTGTCAACATTCACCTATTAATATATAACGAACTAGTATGACATAAAAGTTTGTATGTACCGCAAGCATGAACAGATGTGTATACCCTCGGGCGACTTACAAACCCTCGGGCCAGAGGCCCTCGGCTTCGTAAGACGCGACCTCAGGGCATAAACATCTATTTATACCCTTGGTACATAAATAACTATTATTCCATAAGTGGTTTCCACACTGTATATTAAAAATAATGTTAGGTAAAACCATAACCTTTTTCTTCTGATCAGCTATATCAAGAGGCTATTCAGAGAACTATTAGATATAAGACAATTATACTTTTTTTCTTAGAGTAAATCAATTTAAAAATAGATAAACTTCGCAAAACATTGTCCATGTGTAACCAACCCAGACAGAGAAGTCATTCATATGTGGGCTCTATAGTTTTTAATTTTCTCCTACTAGATATAACAACTACAACATATTTCAATGGATTTAAATTCTTTCTGAAAAGTCATTTATTCAATATTCCATGCGATGGATTCCGGATACAAATGGAATGATATTTTTTAATTGCCAAATGATTTTGTGCGTTAAAATATTTACACAATATATGTGCCGTTTTTATTGTTTTTATCTTTTCAATAAAATTCTTCCCTCGGACAGATTTAGAACTATTTTGGTTTTTTTATATTTTGTATTTGGTGTTGTTATCTTGTAACTTTCCATAATATTAACTAAATATTATAAATAATTCAATATTGTATTTAAACCCTTAACCGACGTTCAGTTTAATTCATCTACAAGCTGCATGCACGTAATGATAAACGTAAAATCCTACAAGGACAACCTGAAAAGAGAAAATCCAGCGCATCAACTCTTAATAAATGTGAAGTATTTCCAAGGGCCAGATTATATGACGGAAATGAACCAGAAGGACTTAAAAAGAAATTATATCACCTTTTTTCATTTGAATTAGCTTGGCACTTAGCGAAGGCAAAATCACTTATTTCGTATCAAAAATTGAATATAATCCTCTATTTTCGAAAACAAATCAGGGTGGTGAGAGTGACAATAAATTATGTGGCATCAAATGGATCACGCCTAATAATTTAGAGGAAGATATTTGCATAGTAGGCTTATTTAAAAAGTTGATGGGAAAACGAAGCACTTACAAAACAATATAGTGTTTTATACGCCAAATACCTTCAAGGATAAGAAAAATTCTAAAGGCTGGTATAAAAATGTGCCTATTGGGATTAAGGAAATTTCTCGGATAGCACACTACATCTTAAAGACGTCCAGTTCATGTCTTACTTTGGTCCAAACTCCCTAGTACGTAAAACGTACGTTTTTAAGACGTCCTTCTTCGTTCAACTTTTTTTTAAATTATTTTCAATGGGGCAAGTCTCCAGCATCACTAAATTATTGAGCACTTGGAAGGTAGATGGCGACATCGTCATACACTTCCCATTCATGGCATCCTATAACATATGATTCAACATGTGGAATTATAGCAATAGTCTCAGATAGTTGTTGTATATTATGGAGGAGTCAGAAGAACTGCTTGTCTTGAAGACGTACAAAACTGGATGTCCTATAAAGGCGTCCTAAAGACGTCCACTTATAAGATGCCTTTAAAACGTGTTTCTGTTATGTGGGTTTGAAGGCTCAGAATTGGTACACATGTCAAACGTGCCAAAATTACAAATCACTCAAATCAAGCGGCAGCAATTAAGGAGTTAAGAAAAAGCGGAAATGGAGAGCTCTAATAAAAATAACTGGACACAGCTATTCATTATCAGTAAAACTATGTGTCAAATAGGGACCAAAGATTATTTAATTACTAATTAATCTTGACAACGGTAGCTGCAACGATACCGAAACGTCGAAATTAAAAATAATAGTATATTACGTAACGTGTGTGGTAAGAAGCATTTTACACACGAATGGAAAAGTTACGATGCCGCGTAGTGGCGAGTGCGTAATTCCGTGAGTGCCTTAAATGTTTTACAGCACGAGCTACATACTATACTTTACCTACGACCTACTTGTACTTGTATTTTTTATAAAAAGCATAAGAAATAACAGTTACATTATTAGAGGTGTTTGGTAAGCTCTCATCTCCTTCATCTCTATTACTCTTTTACCAATGAAAGAAGCACATTAAAGAACTAACGTTTAATAATTATTAATATTATATTGTTGATAATCAAAAGTCCATTTTTCAATAATAATTAATATATACTTAGCCCTTTGGGCTTTTCGTGGCGTTATCAAATGTTTTCAAATACTAAATTTTGAATAAAATGGCGACGTCTATTGACAGTTGCTAAGATGTTGCTAGGGAAGCCGTGCGATTTACTTTACAGCTGTGCGTTTTTTTTACAGTGCGTAATAGACATCATTACATTGATACCGACTGTGTGTTATTGACTGATTACAGGGGGGGTCGTAGATAAAAAACATTATTGAGGTTTGATTTCCAAATAAGAGAAAAAAGAGTAAGTCATGCCACGAGGAACGTACAGAAGATATATATACTTACAAATTGACACAGAAAATCATTCGAGCATAATTCAATCGATTCGTTTGGAAAAGGAACAAACTTCAACATCTACTAAAGAAACGATTAACTGTGGCACCCGTAGTGACACTATTGTATTCTTCGTATGAATTTCAATAACTGCGTGTTTGATATAGTTCATTTACGATAAGTTTGCAATTTTGACATTTGTTAGTAATGTAATGTTTTTCTTATTTATTTAAACAGTTTTTACCGTGGGATAAAATTATACGCTCACTATGGCTAATTAATATTGATTTATTGAAGAAACACTTACACACTATAATAAACATAATTTATATACACACTACTTAATGTCTACTAATTTATCTATACTCGGTGTAATAATTGTTCTAATTTATCTTCAACACTATTTATATTCACTATCTGTTCACTCACTGTATACTGAAACTGTTTACCGATTCAGTGTATACTGAACAACTCTTCGACTCACTCGAAAACCCGCGTATACATAGTCCCTCGAATCTCTAGAACTTTCTTGAATTCACCGCCTTCTACGCTGTTCGAGAACAGTCTCGATATTACCTGCGAAAGAACCTTTCTAGAAAGGTCGCATTCATAGTTTGCGACAGGACCGGCTTCAGAATCAGTGAGTTCGTAACAGTAACAATTGCAGCCACTGAATAAAATCTAAATATCCAAAGTGTAAATCGAATAATTAATCATATAAAGGGGGAAGTTAGGGTCCAAAAGTTGGCTGCCGTGTCCGGGGCTGCCAGACTTATGTTGTCAAAATCAGACAATTTCATCAGAATATCTTATGTTGAAAACTCTAAGAGCTCATCCATATCTCAAATGTGGTTGTATGAAATTAAACCAATGGTTCAATAAAAAACCTTTCATATAATTTCAGTGGCTAGTTTGAGCCATTGGAAATATTTCGTTGTCAATTCGGGACAATTTCATTATGTACAGAAATTGACAAAAAATTTCTTTCCTCATCCCCATTTAAATAGTCCTTTCGGACAAATTAAATGTAAGTTAAAAATAAAAACTAAAGTTCTTTAAAACCTCCCCCTTTTGGCATAGTCCATTAGGTTAACATTTTAATTTTAATTAACTTCAAATATCTTAATATTTCCAATGTTTTTTCCATTTTTTCTTTCCTTACCACTCAAATAAAAAATAAAATTGTAATTTATTTGATTAAAATATGTTTTAACATATAAAAATTTTTGGCTACAACCTGTTGGTCTTTGGATTTCATACAGGTAACTATGATTTATTTTATTTCATTTCAATTTGAATACCCAATTTTATAATTTATATTATCAAAGTTGTAATGTGTAAGATTCTCATTAACCTTTTAATTATATTAATAATTTTAATTTGATATCAACAATTGTAATATTCTCAATTTTTGTATTATTAACTTTACTATTATTTTCATATTCATTTTATATCTATTAACATCTCTTGCTTAATTATTTTAACATAATCTTGTAAGATCTTCATGTATTAAGTTTACCTTTTCTCTTTATATTGTAGCCTGATGATGGTAATATTGTACCGAAACTAGTAGCACATCATAAGTGTCCTTTTGAGGAACTTTTATTAAATTTTGTGGTTTGGACTTTGAGTTTTATTGAACCATTGGTTTAATATCTTATGTTGGTTTGTCGTTTTCATTCGCATTTTATAGTTTGTTATTTACTGTGTAAGATATAATCTGTTATTTTCATAACTATTAAAAAAGAGTATCGAACACTGCGTCGCAATGTATGAGTCTTTATCAAGTGGTTGCAAGGAGATGGTAGCATCCCTAATATCATATTCTGAAAGATAACAAGATAACTGTGGACCGCTAATTCCTATTACTTCTGTGAGAGAGGTGAGTTTTTAATTACTTAATACTGCAATAACGATGCAATTCAATATGTGCATAAAGATAACATTTTCAGTTAAACTTATGGTTTCAAACTTGGACATCTTGAAATTTATGTATTTATTTATCAAAATTTTATAATTTCTGCTCTTATTTATGAGTTGAATGTAATCTTATACAATAAACAACTTTATCAACATAATTTCATGCCAACACCCGGAAAAAAATCACAACGTGGAAACGATGTACAACATCTGTCATATTTTTTATTGCAAACTTATCGTAAATAAACTATAATTGCTTTTAAATGTTTCTAAATCTCATACATTAAATTGTTCTGCTGAATTAATATTTGTATACCGGGTAAATTTGTGTTTCCTTCAGCAATTTGACTCGAAAAATTGTCACCCTAAATAGTATATCATACACTTAGGTAGTGAAGATTATCGACCGAGCGGAATAAGGTGCGAGGCTTATAAATGTCTTTACCACCGCGGTGTTTATACAATTTGTTCCACTACTAGCCAAATTTAAGACAAAAATTAAAAATGATTCACAAACGCACCACGAGAAGCGCTTTCCCCGTCGCCTGACTGACAAGACAAGTACACTGTCAGTTTTCGATATATTATGAACGTACTGGTTATGTCATCAATCATTTTTGGTTGAGCGCCAATTTTGAGCTAATGGCATGTTTACAATAATAATTTCATCTTAATAGATGATTTTAAGCAGCAAATATGTTAAAGACAATCTCCTGGATATACAAAATTATGTTGCACAAGTTTTTGTTGAACTAAGTACTATCCCTGAATTCTCAAAATATTTGAGTTTGTTCATTATTGTCCTAGGTTAATAATGGAAAAAATGATCAACCACTATACCTCATTTAAAAACCAGGAGGAGTAATTTGAATTTAATTTGGCAATTCTGTTGGCCTCTGATTGGTCAAATTCCTCCCATTTTCACACAATACTTTTTGATATTGACATCAGCTGATAATTTTCATTTTTGATAGTTCTGACAGATAGATATACTTGTATACTGTCATCGCATCCGTTCTTGTTATTTTATCATTTTCATATAGCTTCGTTGAAATTGTTCTTTTTTAAACTTCAGAAAGCATTTGTATTAAATATCTGCAATTATGGATCCTTCTACTCCGAGTACCACCTCCTCGGTTAGTCCGGTAAAAAAATATAAATGGTGAACTTATAGGTCATTTAGGACCGTTAAAAATCAAATACATTCATATTATATCTACAATTTCTCAAGCAATTGGTAAGATTATTACTTTTATATCAACATGGTATTGAATGCTCATCATTTTCCTTATAGGAGTAGTAGAGTTAACTATTGAAGGAATACCGAGGTAAATGAACAAAATACAGTGCAGCAAATATTAGTGGAATACCAAGACTTTTGAAAAATTGTGATAAGTGAATTAAAAATATGCTGTTCGAAGAACAAAAATGAGTAATCAATATTGGATAAAAGTTTGCAAGCTTTGAAACAAATTAAATTCAACTGTGTAATCTTTTAAATAAATTTACCTAATATTTGTTTATTATATGCATTGTATTTTTAAATATTTGGAAAGATATCGTCAAAAGTCTATGGGGGTTATAAGCTATTGAAGGTTTGAAAAATATATAAAAGAATGGGTTTTGTGAAAGTATAGTGGAAATTATGGAATAATTTGAAAAACTAACTTATTTACTTCCTTTTTATTGCATTCAGTTATTTGTTAATTAAAAACAGCTATATTAGAGTGATGCGAATGTTCTAATCAAAACAGGACAAAGTTTTGCATGTGACAGAATACCCGTCTGTTTGACATCTTAATAATCTACTAGAGAGACGAGAAATCAACTTATGACTATGCGTGGCTAATTTCTTTATCAATCAAGGCATATTTAATGGATTTGGAACACGACTGTTGACTAGTTTTTCGGAACACACCCTTTAGTAACTAATCTGGTAACTTTTAGTGGTGTGAGTGAGGCTTTTCAAATTACTCCTCCTGGTTATTAGATGGACTATAATAGAGAAATTCTTCTCAGTTGGCTAGAAGAAGCAATAATAGTCAACTTCACAGCTAGTAGCGGAAAATTTATATTTTCAATAGTTGACAGTTCTTTTCGTCGAATTGCAAACAATCCAAAGTTACCCGATAAAATACAAACCTCTTGACTTTTGTGTTATTATAAGTAAGAAAAAAATAAGCTACTTTGTGATACGTTACTGAAACTATCGCTATTTCAAATAACTCAAGATATCGCCCGTACGCTGGATGTTAACGTCAAAATATTGACATTTTCTCCTAAATATGCAGAATAACTTTCTCTTTATCCGTGTAAAAGATTAACAATACTGTATTTATTTTGTTATATGTCTTCAAGCACATCTTTGTTTATGAACCTATTATTTTTTATTAAATTCAGTAGGCATAGCTATAAGGTGATCGCATGTTAATTTCATTGCTTTTGGACCTTGACTTCGAAGGTATACACCAAGAAAACCATAAAAATAAAATAAGAAATATATATATTGTAAATATATATATTGTAAAATAAATATCTAAAAAGAAGAAAACTTACTTTAACAAGTACAGTTATCTAAAAAGAAACTAACTGGAAAATAAATTAAAGCCAAAAGAAACTTTCACAGTTATAGATAAGTATTAAAATTGGTACCATGGTAATTCATTAGTTTGGGTTTTACTCAGTCAAGTCAATGGAACTGAATTTTTGTACCAAAATTACCATAATTTGAAAATGGTAATAATATAAATAGAATCCAATGTCATTTTGTGGCGTCTACAAGAGAAATAGGTATAATCTTTGAAGGACTTCATCCATAATTCAAGACCACATAAATATACCTTAACCCGAAACTTCTACAAAAGAAAACCTTTCACAAAACCACATAGATCTCTTAGACATTTTACACTTACTTACTATCTTATGGTAGTTAATTCAAATTATTTTTAGCGAAACAAAAAATAAATAAATAAATTTAAATAAACTTTATTTAAATTCATTTATTTCCCATTTACCAGCCCAAAGAAAAAATAATTTATGAAACTTACTAATATAAAGAATGAATTTGTGAACATAGAAATTCTATAAACACGTTAAAATGTCAACACGTGGTCTTTTAAGATTGAGCGCGGTTTGAAAACGACGCCAAACAGTCTGATCGGCCGTCTCGACTATACTACCGTAACATCCTCTTTTGAGGTAGCGTCTACCGTATATCCACCGACGCATGGGCGTCGTTTTTATTGGAGATATGATAAGCGAAGCTCTAGCATGTGTTATTATTTGTTGGGAATAGGTGAAAATAGCGCTTCTGCTGTTGGAGAAGTTAATTAAGAAATTACGCTGAAAGTCGATGGGTTATAGAATAAACAACAATTTATGACGGTTTATGACTTTTATTCGATAGCGTAATGGATTAAACGCTCCTTCCCTTACATTGGAGGGATTTGAGGAGATTAGAAAGACACACAAATTAATTGATTTTAATTGCAGATATAATATAGACATTCAATAATATTCGTAATAAATATTTCAGTAATCCAAATGTCTCTATACCTTAAAAATAATAATAGGTACCCACCCCTGAAATGGCCTATTCCGACAGTTTTGTTACTCCGCACCGATTGCGATTTAACTAAAGTTTAGTTTCGAAATTAAACAAATTGTTAATTATGCAGAATATTTTTATTTATTATTAAAGCCAATGAATAAAAAGAACGACAATAATATAGTTGTACTTTTAAAAATTAGTAGGTAGTACCAGAATCAGTTGTAGCTGTAGATTCAGTTGTATCTGTAGATTCAGTTGTAGCTGTAGATTCAGTTGTAGCTGTAGATTCAGTTGTAGCTGTAGATTCAGTTGTAGCTGTAGATTCAGTTGTAGCTGTAGATTTAGCTGTAGATTGAGTTACGGTGGATAGAGTGATGCTAAAAAATAATTCCAAATCGTATTTACATGGCGGTAATATTGATGCCCAAAATTTCGGCGAGTTTATCAAACCAATAGTTAGATGGTTGTAGCCAAAACCACCTTTTACAATATCAATGTAACAGCGTTCGGCTGATATTGCAGGTCGTATTATTATACATTCGATAGTCTTCTCTCTAGATAGATTAAACTGAAATAAACGAATATACTTATTAGAATTGTATCTTCAAAAAAAGTCAAAAAGCAATTAAATCCATATTAAAGTATTATTATCCACTACTAGCTGTGAAGTTGACAATTATTGTTTCTTCTAGCCAACTGAGAAGTTGAATTTATCTATATTTTTTTATTATTAACCTAGATCAATAATGGACAAATTCAAATATTTTGAGAATTCAGAGTAGAATTCAATGAGAACTCTGGCGGAAAAAATTGTAACTGTCGCAACGAGTAAAATAATTCCTTTTTGCATTGTTTGCTAGTCAACGTAATTACCGTAAATTCGTACTTTATTTGTTTAATTTTGTGTCAGTGACAAGTTTAAAACTGTGCTTTTCTATTTAACTCAACTGCCATCATTTCTGAGGTAATATTCTTATATAATCAGAGATATTATGGAAGAGGTTATGTTATTCTATTTTTTGTTTTCATTTCAAATCAAAGAGAAAATAAGTCGGTACTAAAGATTTAAAATATTACTCAATACAAACGTACAGTTGTCAGAACCAAACATGAGCCCCGGAAAATATGCGAACTAAAATAAGGTCATCGCAAGCAGCCAATCAAGAGCCAATGTTAACGATTGTCCATTAGTAATTGTTAAATATAATCGAAATAATATGACCGAGTGAATTCATTAACATACATCATTTTATTTATTCTGTATCAGTGTTGTCAATGCGAGTATGATTATCCGATTTTTAGACAATTTCACTAATTTGGATCCAATAGTTTTTTCGAATATTTTGTAGAATGGATATATAAAATGGCTATTATTTTGGGGGATTTTCCATATTGACTGGGGTCGAAGACTTTATTTAGATAACCAATTTTGACAAATTCTGATAATTTGAATAGTAAGTTCGGGTAATTTTTATTTTTGCATCGGCAACACTTAACTTTCGGCTGTTAAGAAAAATGAACACTGGAAAAAAATACATTTCTAAATATACCAAATAGGTCACACTATTGATTTGAATTAAACAAAAAGTTAACAAACGGCATTCGACGGCTCTATTCCAAAAGATCCTGATGTGTAAGCAGATAGATGAAGGAATAGGCTACATAACCAGTTCATATTTTGTTGCTTTTCATAGAACTTGACCCATCTTTTTCATGACATTACTACAGAGTCATGTAATTTGAGAATACAGACATTTAGGGCAAACGGTAGTTTTATTTTTGGTCGAATATAAATTTTTGTATTAATATTTTGAGTTACATTTTTAGCAAGTTTGACTTTGTTTACATATCTCTTAACAGTTGACATTTTATGGTATCGATATTTGGTTATCGATTCAAAATATCGAATTGTTACTACAAAAATACAACTACAGCGGCATGAACACGCCCACCAGGGCTCACGTTTGCTTCTGCCAACTGTACCTTCCCTGCAGCTTATGTAGAAATTACTATATCAAAAATAAAATAAAAACACGAAATCAGACCTAAAATTAAACAGTTAATTGAACGCTTGTTGTACTTTTCACAAATATCAACCATAGGTATCTATTACTCCGAAAATAAAAATATTAGGAGTCGAAATTTAGTTTAACAACACAAAATACTAAAGCACACTTAAAGAAAAAACAAAATTTTTACAAAACACACACTGAAAATAACAACAGCAAAATAAAACCACTTAAATATAAAAGGGCTTATACGGCAGCTGATTTGTTTTACTCGTTGCTAAGATGACATTGACATTTCAGAGCGCCATCTATCGAACTCTACTTTTCCCAATAATATACAGATCGCGTAATTTCTTATGGAATCTTCCTGGATTATACAAGTACGAAAAGGAAAATATGAGAAAAACAGCTTGAAGGAGAGAGTATAACTGTACGCGCGCATCGGAGGCTTGTACACAGGTCTAGGGGATGGCCGAATGTTGATTGTCCTTTACAGAGAGAAAGAGAGTTCACTAGTAGGTGGTATTCAGAACTTGAAAGAGAGAGAAAGTATAATTGTACGCGCGCATCGGAGGCGTGTATCCAGGTCTAGGGTATGGCCGAAAGTTGATTGTTTGTTTTCCGTTCTGACTACCACTTACCAGTGAATTCTCTTTCTCTGTAAAGGACAATCAACATTCGGCCATCCCCTAGACCTGGGTACACGCCTCCGATGCGCGCACACAGTTATACTTTCTCTCTCTTTCAAGCTGTTTTCCTCATATTTTCCTTGTCGTACTTGTGTAATCCAGGAAGGTTCCATAAGAAATTAACGAACTGTATATCGAAAACTGACAGTGTACTTGTCAGTCAGACGACAGATTAAACGCTTCTCGTGGTGCGTTGGTGAATTATTTTTAATTTTTGTCCCAATTTTGGCTAGTATTTGAAAAAATTGTATATACACCATGGTCGTGGAGACATTTATAACCAAATTCCGAATTTTAGTTTGCAGCTGGAGGTGAGGACGTCGCTATTGTCACGACTTTTGCACTTCCGTTACTAGAAGACATGTATTGATTGTGATTTTGGTGTCTTCTTCATTCCGGGCTTAAGCTCCTAGAGCTCTCGGACGGAGAACATATACCATGCACTGATGAGGCGCAAATACGCCGAAACCGGTTACAAGTTATATTGTCCCTTCTAAATGCAAACCGATTAAGTTGGTGTTTAATAT
>CAJUYH010006445.1:0-20108 GCA_910591685.1 Galerucella tenella | reverse complement strand
TTTGTAATTATGCAGCAAGTTTTGAGGTGTATAACCGTATTTTTATTCAGAGGTACTTATTGTATTTGATACGATAATTTGTAGAGTAAATATGAACAAATTATTAATTCAGATACAAATCGGTACAATGGAAATTGTTAGGTATGATATGTGGGAGTGCGTGCGTATGCAAATGAGTGGAAGAGTCTTGTTGATTGAATTATTTATTCAATATATTTAACATATACTTAACACAACATGTGGTCGGAAACGAAAACGTTAAAAGCCATAGAGAGCCGGAAAAAGCACAAAAAGTTTATATCTGACATGTGTCAGTGTACCAACCTCAGAAGAGGTACCAACAATAACAGGTTTGCTCAATTTACATTTATGACTTGGGCAATATTCAATACACTAACAGAAATTACAATCCAAATCGACTCATTTTTGATGAATGAATGTTAGTTTGTGTGTTGTTGTATATTGATGTCGAGACGTGGTTACTATGGAAATTAAAGTATTGTAAAATTTTCGATTGGTAGGTGGTAGAGCTACTCTATGTATAATCAGGTATTATCGAAATTATACGAGGTAGCTTAACTAAATTATTGATCGTTATGATTGGCTGAAAATGATACGAGAAAAATAATCATGTGAAAGCCGTATTCAACAATTTAATGCATAATTACCTTGGGAATAAAATTTAACTTACTGCGCCTATGTTTTCGTAAAATAAAAATAAAGGTTACTACCAGGTCATTGATACTTCAAGTCTATTAGCGAGTGAAACATAAAAGTTATTTACGTAATTAGTGGGATATGGACATTATCAAGTGCGTCAATAGCTCCTATCACACGTGTTACGTACACAATTATATCTACAACTGTTTATTAGTTTTATTAACAGTACCTATTTAATAAAATTTAAAAAAAATACAATCCAACGTGTTTTCAGTAGTAATACCCCTAGGGTCTTGATAATACCGAGATAATTTTGTCATAGATAATGCTGAAAGCGTATTGCTTGATAATAGCCCAAGGCCGCAGGCCGAGGGCTATTATCTTTGAGCAACACGCTTGAAGGATTCTCTACGACAAAATTTTGAGTATTTATCAAGACCCGAGGAGTATTCGATAAGATAATTTTTTACTTCGTAGCTTTCAAAAAATTGATTGCCAATCTGATGATTAATAATTTTCAATACAAACTATCAATTTTAATCAAATAGTATTCATTTTTATTTAAAACTACAGTTGTGAAAAGTACAATTGGTAAATTAATTGAATCGTTATAGTTTGGCAAGTTTATCTGTAGCTACGGGGCGTCGGTAAGAGGGGAGGAAAAACATGGCGTATATCTGTCAAACGTACAAATGGCGTACGGTACCTATTTTACCAAGTAAAACTGAAATTACAAAGGTAACTGACAATACGAACACCACTGGATAAATCAATATCAGTCAATTGACGAAGTGAGAGGGAAGAACATACGCACGCGCTTGCCAATAAGAAGTCACCTGGTCGATAAAAATCACCAATTATGTAATCGGAGGGTGTGGTCATTATGGTTTTCGTACAACGTTGCCAGAGCTTTGAGAATCCCATAACAAATTTGGAAAAGTGTTCTCTTTTAATATTCATAAATTGGAAAATAATGTTAATAGAATAAATCCAACGAAACAAGCACATTATAAAATGAAAGTTCAATCATATTTTTAATATTGTTAATAATAAAAAGACCCATTTATAATTATTATCACTACATAATCAGTTCTTCTATTTTTTCATAGTTAAACATGGCAATGTCGAATGTTTCGACTGCATTCCTTTCACGGTTTCAGATAAACTTGCCAAAGTATAGATCCAATACCAAATCTTTCCGACATTTTTAATCCAGTTGTCAGTTTGACGTTCAATTAATTTTTAGTAAAAAGTAAACACCAAACTGAAAACACCACATGTAGGGTATTATCGCTGTAATACAGCGGTGATTGGATGAAATTTGACATATGACTTGAAATTAAGTAATTTGATTGGTTACTATATCCAGTAAAAAATTATCAGTCGTAATACCCCTAGGGTCTTGATAATACCGAGATAATTTTGTCATAGAGAATGCTGAAAGCGTGTTGCTTGATAATAGCCCAAGGCCGCAGGCCGAGGGCTATTATCTTTGAGCAGCACGCTTGAAGGATTCTCTACGACAAAATTTTGAGTATTTATCAAGACCCGAGGAGTATTCGATAAGATAATTTTTTACGTTGTAGATATCAAAAAATTGATTGTCAATCTGACGCTTAATACTTTTCAATACAAACTTTATTAGTTTTAATCAAAAATTATTCATTTTCATTAAAAACTACAGTTGTGAAAAGTACAATTGGTGAATTAATTGAATCGTTAGATGCAATAACAAATCTTTCCGACATTTTTATTCCAGTTGTCAGTTTGACGTTTAATTAATTTTTATTAAAACATAAACACCAAACTGAAAACACCACATGTAGGGTATTATCGCTGTAATACAGCGGTGATTGGATGAAATTTAACACATGACTTGAAATTAAATAATTTGATTGGTTACTATATTCAGTAAAAAATTATCAAAGGTAATACCACGAGAGCTTCAAATTTTATCGATAATTTTTTCTTTTCCACGAAAACTTGTTTATTTGGCAAAAATATGAAAACAAACCGATTGATAAAATCACGAGTCCGTTAGGACGAGGGATTTTATCTAAATTCGGTTTGTTTGAATGTTTTTGCCTCAAAATAAACAAGTTTGAGTGAGGAAAATAGAAAATTATGTGATAAAATTTGAAGAGCGAGTTGTATTTGGGAAGATTATTTTTTTCAACAATTTAAAATGTATTTAAATGTATTAAATGTTCAACATTCTCTTGGGTGATGGCACTCAATCGGTTTGTGTTCATTTTTCAATAAACTTCGAAGCACTTTTAGTTGTCAATAATGACAAATTCAAAGTAAAATTTTGACGTTTCGATGTAAACAAGGTTTTATCGATGAGGAAGCAGAATTATCAGTATAATACCGAATGATTGGCTAGAATAATGTATTGCTATTGGTTAAAACCACCAAAATGTCAGATTTTGACAAGTGAAAAAAATAATCAATAATATCGACTTCCTACATAAGGTACTGTGTATCATATTCTGTGACCGTAGCAACAAAGACATACAAAGCTGTGGAAATAAAATAAATTAGTTATGTCATCAAATTGTCAAAGTTGAATGAACAAAAATCTATAAAAATGAGTTCAAGCGAAGACAATCTCCGTCCGGAAATTGAAAATGCAGCGTCCAGTGTTATTTTAAATATTTAATTCTGGTATTAATATTTTTCGGGATTTTCATTATCGCACAAGTGCGATATGATATGGTAATATACGTCATAATGACTGTTGGAAATATTAATATTCAAGGGATTTTATTTCATGTATTTCTTATCTGTATTGATCACAGTGAGATGTTAATTGTCAATGTCAGTTTGAATGTTCATATAAAATATAATTAAAGGATTCATAAAACTTTGCACGTTATTTTATCCATTTCATAAGCATAATTATAACATTTTGGCGACCGTGACAGGACACATTGAGCTAGAAATGGAAAATATCAAAAAAAGGAAGGCAATTGATAAGAAACCACTTCTCCAAGATATGAGGAGAGTTAAATATGAAATTTCAAGATATGGCAGCAAATAAACTAGATCTGTTGGCCATTTTCAGGCAATTAGGAGACAAAGGTGACAGATTGCTTAGAGCAGACGAAAATATCAGATAATTTTTTCTCTCTACTGAAATAGATGATGCAGCATTCGAAGAAGAATATAACACAAGTGAATTCTACAGAGAAGAATTGATAAAATACAAATCACGATGTGAATTTTCCCTGAAAAAAGAAACCGAAGATGGTAAATACAGTTCACATAGTTGGAGAAGCGACACGAACAGAAGGAAATACCGTCTACCGAAGATAGAGTTAGGAAAGTTCGATGGGGATGTTAATAACTGGATTGGTTTTTGGGGACAATTTAAGAAAATCCATGACGACGAAGAAATCGATTCGACCGATAAATTTCAGTATTTACTTCAATCCACGGAACAGGGATCCATAGCAAGGGAATTAATCGAGAGTTTTCCTCCATCAGGGACGAACTATCAAATAGCTATTGACCAGTTAAAGGCTAGATTTGCTAGGGATGAGTTGCTTGTAGAAGTTTACGTAAAAGAGTTATTAAGCTTAGTTATGGAACAAGCAATGAAGAATACAGGTATAACACTTTCTCAATTATATGATAAGTTAGAGACGCAGTTGAGGGCTTTTGAAACACTTGGTGTTACGAAAGAAAAGTATGCAGCTATGTTGCTCCCTCTTGTTGAGTCTGCATTGCCGGATGATCTATTGAAAATTTGGGAAAGACACAGAAATGCGAATAAAAAGAAATCTTCGTTGGATCATACTAGAGACAATACTGATAATTTATATCTGTTATTAGATTTTCTTAGAAGTGAGGTGGAATCCGAAGAAAGAATCAATTTAGCTCAAGAAAGCTTCAATACGGATCATAAGTGTAAATACATGTCTACAGCTGTTGAACATAAAAAGCCCACAAGTGAAAATGGACCATATACCGCAGCAGCTTTATATTCGGCTAATTCGAAAGGAGTAGAAAATGATGGTGAGAAAATTCAATTTTGTTTATTTTGCGAAAAGATGCATACAAGTCGGGACTGTGTGAAAGCACAAAAATTGTCTCTCGATGAGAGAAAAACCTTGGTAATGAACAAAAAAGGATGTTTTACCTGTTTAAAACAAAATCATACCAGTAAAAACTGTAAGGCGTTCGTTAAATGTGTAGTCTGTTCAAGAAAACATTATCCCATAAAGTGTCATGATTTAATTGCTAAACAAGATAAAATCGGCAAAAAGGAAGAGCAGCCAGTAGAAAACGTTTTGGCAAGTAACTACAAAACTACTGTTTTATTACAAACTATCATGGTGAGAATTTCAAATAATAATAGAGAAAAAATTGTTCGAGCATTGTTGGATTCCGGCTCACAACGTTCATATATTCTAACTTTGTGCTACAAAGACATGAAATTAAATAAAATAGATGAAGAAATAATTGTTGAAGGAGTATTTGGTGGTCAACTGTCATCACCACAAGCACATGGAATATATGATATTACAATAAAAAGTCTGCACAGTTCTCACAAATGCAACTTGAAGGTCTCAGATCAAAATAAGATTTGTAATCAAATACCGCGGCTTCATGATTGTTCTTGTATAAATTATTTGAAAAGCAGAAATATAATAATAACTGATGTCAGTGTCAATGATGCTCCACTTGAAATCGAATTGTTACTCAGAGGGGATATTTTTGGAAAATTATTAACTGGAAATACAGAAAATATCAATGGTGACTTACTTCCTATAGAAACATATCTTGGTTGGACGGTAATGGGAAAAGTAGAATCAGAAAAGAATGATTTAAATACGAGTATATTTTCTGGCTCCGCCGATTTTTCAAAATTTGACTTATGGAGTTTAGAGATGTAAGGAATAAAAGAATCAGCTGAACTTTTGAAAAAGCTACTGTGTTAGCGAAACGCGTCACTTTATGTTTATATACAATGTAGATTTAACAAAATAAAATTGTTTGATTTCATAACTTACTATGGATCTACATCAAGTAAAAGCCTCATCTATTCAATTTTGAATCAGCTGAAGTTCAATCGAAAGAAATTCTTGAAGAAAATTCTCTGAAACAATTTTTAGAAACTATTGAATTCAATGAAGATAATAGATACGAAGTTCAACTACCTTGGAAAGAAGGTCATCCAACTCTTTTAAGTAACGAAGAATTAGCACGTAGCAGACTTTTCCCTAGTTCAAAAAAGCTGTTAAATATTGGAAAATTCAATGATATTCCGAACCACGAGATGCCCGACTTAGATGAAATTGATAGAAATAGTTTAATAAAGCGTAGAAGATATATCCAGAAATTACGAGAATGTTTTCGTAACCGCTTCAAACAGGAATACCTAGCAAAATTAGTCAATACTGGTCAAAGCAAAGTTCGTAATTTAGACGTTGGCGACATCGTATTTGTGAGAACCGAAAATGTAAAAAGGACAAGCTGGCCACTAGGAAAAATATTGGAAACATATCCAGGAAAAGATAACATTTATAGAGTTGCAAAAGTTAAAGCAATAAATGGTGAGATCTTACGTCCTTTTCAACGACTGTATCCATTAGAAGTAAAGAGTGCACAAAAATTGATACCGGAAAATGGAAACTTGCAAGATAGTGATAAAAAAGATGAGGAAGATGGATCCAAGTGTGAAAAGAAAACCCGAATAGTGACAAGATCGGGGCGCTTAGTTAAATCACCTAAGCGATTCGGACATAATGTTTAACTAATATTTCATGTTATTTAACAATTTCTCAGATTAGCGAATTGTTAAGGGGGGAGAATGTTGGAAATATTAATATTCAAGGGAATTTATTTCATGTATTTCTTATCTGTATTTATCACAGTGAGATGTTAATTGTCAATGTCAGTTTGAATGTTCATATAAAATATAATTAAAGGATTCATAAAACTTTGTACGTTATTTTATCCATTTCCTAAGCTTAATTATAACAATGACATTGAAAATAGTGTCAAATTGTACCCGTTATATGAGAGTTGTAGATAAAAGTATATTACATAACAAGAGTTGTAAGTTGCTTATTACATGCGAATAGAAAAGTTGCGCACGAGCCGGGTAGCGGCGAGTGTGGTAATTCTATAAGCATAAGCTCACAACTCTAGTTGTGTACTATACTTTTTCTACTAACAGCTTCATTATTAAAAATAAAACGCATTAATAACAAGTAGCATTGATTTATTAAACAGTAGCCAGAAAAATAATTTAAACATTTAAACATTTATTGATAAGTAATCAATGGTAAAATTTTGGCAATTATTTATTATACTATTAATACCCTTATTCGCCCTTTTCGGGTTTTTAAAAGTATCCGGTAAATTTTGGGACGACTTAGACTGTATGGTATATTCTTTTTGGACATTACTATTTTGAGTGTACGTGAATGTTTGTAGATTATTTTCAACCGAATTTATAATTCTATTGTCTGTTAATGTCTTATTATTTATTGAATCATCGACATATTCCTCAGCTGTAGTCGAAGACTTCCAACCCCCATGTCGTTAAAGAGGCATTAAATAACCACCGGCGGCAACCAAAAGAGTGGCGGAAGTTCGTCTTAAACAGTGACCTGTGTACTCTTTGAGATCAGGTATCTAACTTTAAATATTCGGCTATTTGTTTAAGTACACCGCCCATTTTATTCAATCCTACCACTTTTTTCGTACATTTACCCCTTTAATAGTTTAGGAAAAATTGACTTATTTGCGGATCGCTAACTTGTTGGCGAATATCTACTTATATATTGTTTGCAAATTTTATAGAAATTACCAGAAATCACGAAATATCAGTGATTCTAACCAACAACATGGTACATACCTTTACGAATAAATACTGCACATCAGGAGCTTCATTTAAAAAAAGTTTTATCTCATCAGAATGTAAGGTTTTCGATTTTTTGCTTTAAAAACCGTCGGATTGTCTTTTTAAGTAACCTCGCAATTTTGTGTAATTTTCAATATTGATATTATTTTTCAAAGTTATAGTACTCCTCAACATCGAATATATTGCCCATAATGAAGATGGTTTGAATTTCTTGGTGATTTCTCCAAAATATGCCAAAAGTAACGTTTTCAGAAAATGAGCTTAGATTGTTAGTTGTTCGCCAGTCCATAAACTGCCGGTATACATCTTCCTCTTGACTTTTCTGGCAATATGTTGTCAGTAGTGTCCGCGGTTAATTGTATAATATTGGGTGGTGTGCTACTTAGTTCGTTTTCACTATTTGATGAACTCATTTCAATTATTTGTCTCTAAAACAAATGTATATTCACACTAACAGCTAGTGACAGTGAGTCTTATTAATTATTGAACGTCAAAACAACCTCTACTAACTCGTTTCCATGGTTACTCGAAACCATTGACTGACTAGGATTGGGTGATGAATTGTTGTTTTTCTAGAACTGAAGCGAAATATTTTTTTGTTATGTGCTAGTCATTACGTGTCAGTATCCGTAATGATCTATTTACTTAGTAACCAAATAGTAATATGGAGTTTACTAGTGTAAGAATAGAAAAAAATGTTTTATTCTATTCAGGAGAGAATAGAAATTGTTGAATGTTATTTCAAAGATAACGAATGTGCTTACACTGCCTATACAATTTTCAATGAGCCACACCCAAACATGCAGGTTAAACGTAAGTAGGAACGTTTTGGAACTTATTTCAAAATTTTGACAAACAGGATATGTTCGAAATAAAAAACGACAAATTCAAAATCTAGTAAGAAACGATGAAGCGTTTTAGGACAAGTTGGTAGATCCAACTTTTAGTACAAGAAAGCTTGCAGAATTATCTGGAGTAAGTCAACGTACCGTCTGGCGAATTTTGAAAGCCAATTAATTCCATTTCTATAAAATTCATTTTAGTTCAGGAACTTAAAGAAGACGATTTTGATCGCCGCTTGCAATTTTGTGAAATCACGAGCGAGCATGCTATACAAGATCCACATTTTCCTTATAACCTTTGTTTTTCGGATGAATGCAGTCTTTATGTTAACGAGATTGTCAATCGACATACTGGTCAGATTCCAACCCAAGAGTATTTCATGAAACGCATACTAAACACCCAGAAAAGTTAAACGTTTGGGCTGGAATATTTGACGATCGTATTGTTGGTCCATTTTTTTTATCCAGGTAATTCAACTGGGGGTATGTATTTGAAATTACTCGGAAACACCGTTCATCCAATGTTTACAGACATAATAGAAAACGATAACTGATAGGTACCTTGAAGGTCACCTAATATTTCAACAGGATGGGACGACTCCTTCATATTTTACTGCAGCGGTTCGTCAGTACTTAAATGAAAACTTTCCTACACATTGGATTGGACGAAGAGGATTTATTGAATGGCCCCCACGATCTCCTGATATGTCTGTTCAATACAAACCTTATATTTAATTCTGCGTACCACACAGTCATGTGCGTTACCCTGGAAACGAGATGTTTTTAATAAAAAAGACACTTCGCGTCAAAACTGAAAAGGTAGAAACACATAAAATACTTTTGCTCTTCATATTTACTCGTAAGTAATAAATACCTATAAAATACAGTCCACTTTCGTCATTTATCAACCAGCGTTGGCGTTGTACGCTACATATTGGTCCTTCCATACCGAATATAAAAGGCTAAAACTCAGTTCCCGAGTTGATGATAGAGCAATACTTTCCGAATGTCATAGTGTTTCCAGTGCCGAATGAGATTAGAAGTCAAAGCAGAATTACAAACTGCTTAAAATATTCAAGCAGAGTAGGGCCAGAAGAAGCCGCTTGCATTACAAACTACTCAACAAGAAAATAATACCTATTTCCTTTATTAGATAATTTCAAGATTGGTACAAATTTGGTGATCCGAACATAGCTGTCAGTTGCTCCGTTTTCTCTTTCAGGTCGATTCATTATACCAGTTTTATAAAATTATATATATTTATATATAACTCCATACATATTGTACAAATAGTTCTGTAATAATGGTTCCAACTGCAAAGGATAAGGAAATTGCCGAAATGAAGGTAAAATTTGACAAATCTGTCAAAAATATTAAAAGAATCAAAAGATTTATCAATGAACATAATCAAGATGATCCATCTGAAGATCTGAAGGGTAAGCTAGTTGTTAGAAAAAATAATTTACTTGAATATTTTCGACAAGTGCAAGATTATGATGCACAAATTGCTTGCATAGATAAAAATTCTTCAATTAGCGAGGTTCAAATTGATGAGCTGTCAGATCTTTGTTATGATTTGTTAGCCGATATTGAGCAATTTATTTATAAATGTGAACCAATTATTGGTCCAAGAGTAATAAGTTCATTGCCAAATCAATCTTTGGATAACATTCCAAACATTAAATTACCCGATATGAAGATTCCTAATTTTGATGGGAAAAATATCAGTTTATTCAAACCCTTTATGGACATGTTCGAAGCAGTCATTGATACAAACACAAAACTCCGCAATGTTGAGAAATTGTATCATTTAAAGAGTCACCTACAAGGTGAAGCGTTTAATTCAATAAGTAATTTACCTCTCACCAACGATTCATATAAAGAAGCTTCAAGTATTTTAAAAGACACCTATAAGAATGAAACTGCTCTGTTGAACAATCACATTGACGCATTATTAAATATACCCTCCATTCAAAAAAGTAATCCTACCATCTTGAAAGATTTTCTTTCAACTGTCAAACAGCACACAGGTGCTCTAAAAATGCTAGGGCAGCCCATTGAAGGTTGGGATGTCATATTAGTAAGGATTTTAACTAAAAAATTTGATAATTTCACCAATCAGGCATACCAATTGCATAGAAACAAAAATACCATACCCACATTAAATGGTTTCTTAGATTTCTTACATGAAAGAATTCTCTCATTCCAGGAGCTGCCGGAATCTCAAAAAGTGTTGGTAAAAGAAAAGGCTTATGTTCATATTGCAACTAACAACGTATCAAAAATATGTAGTTTTTGCTCCTCAACTAATCACAAAATTCAGAATTGTGATAAATTCAAACAATTAAACCCCAAAGAAAGATTTTCTTCCGCAAACAAAAGCAAAATTTTTAAAAATTGTCTTAATCATCATTTTGGAAGTTGTAGATCATTCATAAAGTGCCAAAAATGTAACAAAAGTCACCATTCATTATTGCATATGGAACAACCTGCTCCCTCTAATGAGGAAGAATTTTCCGATGGTTTAGATACTGAACCCTCTACTAGTGTTCAACTTTTCAACAAGGGTACAAAGCCTACTGGTACAAAGCCTACTGAAAAAACTTTGTTACCAATTGTGAAAGTAAAAGTAAAATGTGCTTCAGGTGACTTTATTCATGCACACTGCTTGCTCGATTCAGGGTCACAAACTTCATTTGTGTCAAGCCGATTAGTTTCAGTACCCAAATTAAATTTTGAGGAATTCGTAACAAAAAGACATGTCTTGAGCTTTATTTCTTCATTTTACGATCCTATGGGATTCGCAGGGCCAGTAATAGTTACTGCCAAAAAGTTTATGAAAAGGCTTTGGGATCTTAATTTGCAATGGAATGATGTATTACCAAAAAATATACTAATTGAATGGCACACTTTTGCTAAAGATCTTATTGAAATGCCCCGTATAACAATTCCAAGATATGTACATTCGCACAATGCATGAAGCTTAGAGTTGATTGGTTACTGTGATGCTTCATCTACAGCTTATGGGTGTGTAGTTTACATTCGCACTATCTTTTCTGATAAAGTTAAGGTTTCTCTTTTATGTTCGAAATCAAGAATTGCTCCCAGCAATAAAAATAAAGTGCTTTCTATACCGAAACTCGAATTAAATGGAGCTTTGCTTCTTTCAATTTTAACAAACAGAATATTTGAAATATTCAACAGTCAAGTTAACTTAAAGGTGTTTCTTTATTGTGACTCCCAAGTCGTTTTAGCATGGATTAAAAAAGATCCATTGCATTTAAACCCATATGTGGCTGATCGTGTTTTAAAAGTACAAACTTTAACTTCCCACTTTAGTTGGCTATATAATATTGAGTCGAGAAAAAATCCCGCTGATCATATATCTAGAGGTCTACAACCTTCTGAAATTCATACCATCAGTTGTTGGTTCGATGGACCAACAGAACTTTCAAATTTAGACTATTGTCACAATTCTAATGTTGGAATAAAAGAACCCTTCGTATTACCTGAATTAAAAGTGTTTGTAGAGCAAACTTTGGCTAAAAATTCATTCTTTGAAAACTATTCAAATTTCAACAAATTGCAACGTATTGTTGCTTACATTCTCAGATTTTATGCCATCACTAAAACAAAAAATATAAGCAAAGGTCATTTGACCGTAAAAGAATTAGATTTGTCGTTAAAGTGTATTGTTAAATGTGAACAGAACTTTTACTTTTACAACGAAATACGTGATTTAAAGTTGAACAAAAATATCAAATCCAGTTTGAGTGGACTTTATCCTTTTCTTGACACAGAAGGCATTCTTCGCGTTGGAGGTCGGCTTCAAAATGCCAATATACCTTATGACCAAAAACACCCTATGATATTACCAAAGAATAGCCATATCACTAATTTAATAATTAAACGATTACATAATAAACTGCCACACAGTATATTGTGACTTTCGTCTGAAAATCATATACTTTCATATGCGGTGACGTCACAGTCATAGTCTTCGCCTCGCTACGGTATGCTTGTTTAAATTCCTTATAAAATTACCTTTTCAATGATGTGTCACACTTTAGTACTTTCCCTATTTCAATTTAATTTGTGATAGTGTCAGTGGGGAGAGTAGGGATGTAGGATAGTTGAGGATATGATCGAAAGATGTCCCCTTGAAATAGAAATCGACCTCTTTTTGCATTTTCTCCAAAAAAAAATTGTCTTCAATATTATGCGATCTGTTTACATTTCGGTGCCGCACCCTGTATTTATATACAGAGTGGTCCGTAAGTAATGGTCCAATGTGGCAAAGTTGAAATGTCAAAAATGTTTTTTCTCAGTAAAGTGGAAGATTTTGGATATACAATATAGGGGTTTTAGGGCCTGGGAAATCATGATATGTTAATTAGTCTGAAAAGTTACTAGTTTTCGAGATATTCGCCATTTAAAAAACCCCCCACATAATTTTTATTTCATTTATTAGCACAAATAACAACGTTAGTAGACGCTGATGTCAGCAAATTTATTATCAAAGTTAATACCACGATTTGTAATCATGCAGGAAGTTTGAGGTATAAGTATAACCGTATTTATTTTAATGTGATAAGATCCAAACCGTCAATTTCATTTCGGTCCGAATCCCTGGTTAATAAATACAACGATTATATACAGGGTGATTCATTGAGAATGTTCAATCTCTGAACTGTAGATTCTAGACCTCAGAATATATTGATTCTGCTCAACATGCCTTGTGCAAATATTGCTAGTTTCCGAGACACAAAAAAGTACCCGTCCCAATAGTTTGTGGTTGTATTTATGTATTAAAGTAGTTGAAGAAATATTTATTGGAATAAACGAGAGATAGGAATGTCAAAACATGCTTATTTGTACGATGTAAAACATAAAAATTACCATAACAAATACTTGAGAAGTTTGGCCGAGGAATCTGTAGAAGTACTAAAAAAATTTTCAAATTTACGCACAACGTATTCACCTATTGGCCAGTGTAAAAAGCCGCACTGGTTATGGGAAACTTTCTTTCAAACTCAATGGGGAATTAATATTTGGTGTGGGTTCATTGTTTACTTACTATCGTGAAATGAAAAACATGAAAATTGATGTTCAAAAAGACTACTAGGGAAATTTCGTATACTTTGAAAAATAATCCAGATACAAAAAAAGTGTTCAGGAAATTTTTGTAGATAAATGTATTAGCTACAATTTTTGATTCGAACATTTCCCTGTTATTTCATTATTTAAACAATTAGAGTGAAAAAACAAGAATCAAAATTTTACTTAGCGATTTTCCGGACAATTGTATGCCTAGTTTTTCTCATGTTAATCACAACCCTTTTGAATACTCCATTTTGAATTTTAAACTTTCCTGTAATTTTTACGGCATTTGCGGATATTTTGCGTGCTTTGACTATGCTATATAGTAAATCGTTGTATTCGGGATTAAAAACCCATCCCTTCCAGCAAGCTTTCACCCCCCTGATCTATTCAATATTTTCCAATGTGATGACGTCACCGCGCCTGTGATGACGCCACGGAACTCAAGTATACCTCAAATGATATCATTGTAGATCCAATGGGCATTTAACAATTTCCAAATGAAAATATACATTATTTTCTGAGTTATGGGCTGTTTAAAACATCTTGGACACCCTGTACATACAATAAATAATGTTTAATCTAAATTCTACCAATTCGTTTCCTCTTTTGGTGCGGAATTTCTTATCTTATCTTTTTAAAATATGAATTTAATTTGGTGCTATGAATGATATAAAAGCTTGTGAATAACATTTTTTGCGATTAAAACTGTGCAAGTTATTTATGAAAACGATTTAAATTGACTAGTAGCATAGACATACTTTAGAACGTTGTCGCTTATACCAATATTATTACTTTTATTGAAATTATCATCAAAACTTTGTGAAAGTAGCAGTAAATGTAAGTATATTTATCTTTATAGCCTCTTTTCTAATCAGAGAACATAAAAAAAATTGCCAATAATTAGTAGAAGATAATGTTTTATTATTACTATAAACGAAGAACCCACATAGCAATTTGACATCCCAAGCATATGCGTGGAATATTATCAAAAAACAAGTTCCATGAATAGATTGTGTTGCTGGTCAGGTTTTCAGAATGTAATCAAAGATGTTCTTATAAGATGCTGAGTATGTACCCAGCACTGAAAAACTCAAAGTTCCAACAAGCATGTGATAAAGATGTTTTTAGGTACAATCTCTTCTAATCCTTAGCATGTGCATTAAAAGGATACAACGCCACCTGCTGAAAGAAGGTACTGTTATCTCATGAGACTCAGGTTCATATAGAATATACCAAAGATATACTCTTGTCAGATACTCAGCATGCAGCAAACAGAAGTAGCAAGTACCGTACACTTTCGGCCCAAAATAAAGAAAAATAGTATACACCACACGGCACGGGCAGAAAGTTTGAGTTTCATAAACTGTGCTTCGCCTCGGGAATCATGGCGCGCAGTTAAGGGCTTTTTCCCCTTGTTGTGTAATATACTATTTTCTACTCCTATACATAGTTATTAATTAAATGCCAATTTTCAGTTTCAAAATGATACTCATTACCCATTATCATACTGCTTTTCATTATGAACACAATATTTAAAAATTTGATTTTTTGCTCCTTTCTTTTTGTTCGATATTGATATCGGCAACAGATATCTGGATCGGTGGCTTAGTTGGTTGAAGCGCCTTTCTATTAAACGGGAGATCGCGAGTTCGAAGCTAACTGCGTTTTCATTTTTTTTTTTTTAATTTGTTGTACAGCGTGTTCACGAATGGGGTATCCTATATAGGTGAAAAATGTTTTAATATTAGTGTTAGTGAAAAAATTCATTTTGATTGTTCTGAAATCCCATAAAATGGAATAAAATTCAAGTTTTTCAAAAACCGTTAACGTTTGTAATATATTTAAATGGTTCATTATTGTTATATTTTGATTATGATTAATCACAGACATGCCTTTTATCCATTTCTTTCAACGTAACGTGTTGGAAGGAAATTAACAATCGATGACGTACACCAAGAAGGGTATTATATGAACTCTATGTGATTATGACACAAGGTTAGACTTTTGTGCGATGATTGGTGAAAATATTATAAATGACCGATTCTTCCACATTAGTATTTTGTATACGCGAAAATGGAAAAATCTTCGTCTTCGACTCGAATTTTTGAAACCACTCTCGCTCATGCTATTTGTTGAAGCAAATTACTCTAGAAACGAGTGTTCCAATTTTTCCACAGGAAAAATTAGATGCACGAGGGATATTTGGTAAGATTATTTCTTGAGTTAAATAAACATTTTATTTTAATACAACATTTTTTTTAATAACAAGAACAATAATAATTAATAAGAATAATACAGGTAACTTTCAAGCTAGGAAAGGTAATTACTTCAAACTCATTTTCAGTTACAATTAATATAAATATCACTATTATCACTATTAATAAAACTTGGTTTTTATACTCAAATAAACTATTTATTAACACAACTGAAACTTTGGAAACATTCCATTACAAAAACTTGGAGATAATCATTGCTTGTCTCAAGGAGACGAACCTCTTGAAACTATATCTGTCATTTCTCAATAACTAATCTAGGTACCTAGCACTACCGCCCTAACATAAAAAGCATTCGACGGTAGATGGAGTAACTGTACATAAATGTACCATTTTAACACCCCTCCTTACATTTATGCTATATAACATTAAATACTTACATTACATTTAAACTTTTCCTAAAATAAACAAATTTATCCTTACATAGTGACTTTGTAAATACATCTGCAATATTTTCATCAGAACCCACCTTAACAATATCTATAATACCCTGCATATAATTTCATTTACAAAATGATAATGTACCTCAATATATTTTGAGTTTTTAGTAAAATTTCCATACTTTGCAATATTTAATGTACCTAGATTATCTTCGTATATAACAATTGGATAATAATTTCCAATATCAAAAATTTTAACAATATCTTTTACAATTTGTAATTCACTTACAGCTTCTGATAAAGCAACATATTCTGCGTAAGTTGACGCCTTAGTTACACTTCCTTGCTTTTTAGATTTCCAAAATATCACGTTACCATAAAATCTAATTACATATCCCGTTGTTGATTTACGATCCAAATGATCACCTGCCCAATCCGAGTCAACAAAACAATCTAATATTTTTCTATTTTCATTTTTACAATAATTTAGTTTCAAATCTTTCGTTAAATACAGATATTTCAGAACTCTTAAAGCATATTTAAAATGAGTACTGTTATAACAATTTTGGAACCTACTTAAATAATTTACACTATAACTTATATCCGGTCTAGTTCCTGAACTTATATATAAAAGTGAACCTATCAAATTTCTATATCTAATATCAGTACATAGGTACTTCATAGGCTGGCTCTAATTTTAAATTTACTTCTAATGGAGTATTATATAATGTAGAATTTTCAATATTGTACTTAGTAGCTAACGATTTAATGTATTGTTCTTGATCTAAAGTCATGGTATTTCTCTTACAATCATATTTAATGTTAATTCCAAGATAATTTCTTACTTCACCTAAATCTTTCATGTGAAATTGCTTTGATAACAGATTTTTAATTTCTTTAATATTTATTGAATTTTTACAACAAATTAATAAATCATCGACAAATATAAATAAGTATACTATATCCTTTTTGTCTTTTAATACGTAAAGGCAATAATCAAATTCACTTCTTTCAAACCCTAATTCTAGCATAAAATCATGAAAACAGTTATACCATACTCTGGGACTCTCTCTCAAGCCATACAAAGCTTTTGACAATTTACATACTTTCTGTGAACCATCTTCATAGCCATTAGGTTGTGTTACATAAATTTCTGACATTATTTTACCATTCAAAAATGCAGTTTCCACATCCATTTGCTATATAATTAAATTCATTTGACAACAAAACGATAATAATAATTTTAATGTTTGAATTTTTGCGACTGGGGAGTAGATATCATCAACAAATTCCTTTTGTTGGAAACTTCTAACTACCAATCTTGCTTTATATCTATTATCTGCTTTCCTTGTATATATCCACTTAACTTCAATCACATCTTTGTCTTTCGGTTTGTTCACCAATTCCCATGTCTTATTATTATTCAAACTTTTGATCTCCTTATCCATCGCTGCTTTCCAAAATTTAGATTCTTTACAATTTATTGCTTCTTCAAAGTTTTGTGGATTATCAGCGCAACAAAAATTTACATAAATAAAATTACTTTGAACATAATCATTTAACCTTATTGGAGGTTTTCGAATTCTATCAGTTGTTCTATTTTGTTTATTTATGTTTTCAATTCTTTGATTAGTTCTATGGAATTTTGAATTCAAAATTCCATAGAACTAATCAAAGAATTGAAAACATACAACTTACAAGGAAACTCTAAACTCATTTCATTTGATGTTACCAATATGTTCTCTAAAATTCCGCCAAAAGAGTGCATAACACTTGTAAGAAAGTTGCTAGAGGATAAAAACATCCATCCGGGAATAATATCAGACATACTTAATTTATTTGACGTTTGTATTAATCAGAACTATTTCACTTTTGATAGTAAGGTATATATTCAAAATGAAGGTTTACCAATGGGAAGCCCTATATCACCAATTTTGGCAAACATTTTTATGGACAGTTTGGAAAGAAAGATCTTTGAATGTAATATTTCAAAAAATATTTTATTTTGGTATAGGTATGTAGATGACATATTAGCGTGTTTTGTAGGTAGTGAACGACAATTAAATATGTTTTTCAATTATATTAATAATTTACACCCAAAAATTAAATTCACACTAGAAGTTGAAGAAAATAACTCAATTAATTTTCTTGATTTAAAAATTCAAAAAGTCAATAATGTACTGGACTTTTCAATTTACAGAAAACCAACACATACTGATGTGACTATACCATATGATTCCAACCACCCCATGTCACATAAACTAGCAGCATACAATTCGATGATTCATAGAGCATTTTCGGTTCCTATGAACAAATTTAATTTTGATAGAGAAATTAATACAATTAAACAAATAGCCACATCCAATGGTTATCCTTTACATTTAATAAATAAATTACTTAATAAAAAAGAGAAAAAGATGGCGTTACAACTAATATTTCCTAAACAAACTAAAGAAGTAACAAATTACAAAACCATCACTTATGCTGGTAATATTTCCAATAATATTTCAAAGATAATATCTTCAGCAACAAATACAACAATTTCTTTTAAAACAGAAAACAATGTAGGTAGAAATTTGCTAAATGTAAAAACAAAAATAACCCCATTAAGAAAATCTGGGATATACAAACTTAAATGTCCGGATTGTAATGCTGTCTATCTTGGTCAAACCAGTCGTAATTTTGAAATTAGGTACAATGAACACTTACGAGCATACAGATTAAAACAACCAGATAAATCACATTATGCAAAACACCTACTTGACACTAAACATTCAGTAACACCTAACACAGAACCAGAAATACTACATGTTTGTGATAAGAAGCAAGAACTGGACTTCCTCGAAGAATTACAAATTAGAAGACTCTTAACAGACCCACAATATGAAGTCCTCAATGAACAGCTGAATCTAGGAAGTTCTCCATTATTAAACTGTCTTCTTAAGTAATAATTGTAAAGATCAGCAGATATAGTTTTCCTGGTTTCCTATATCATTGCACAGTTATACTGATCTTAAATGGGACAAAGATATCCAGAATATCCCCATAGGGCTAATAATATCAAAGCTACTATTTGTAAAATCTTCTTCTTTTTTCTATTCATATATATTAAGTCAATCACTAGATAGGGCACTATTTGGACTAGCCAAATATATATCAAGTATACATCATGTCAAAAGTAACTTCTGTCATTCTGATGATGATATTTATATCGAAACAATTGTCAATTTACTTGCAATTTACAGATTTTTACAAATATATTGTGGAGTCATTTAAAAACAATTAGTTTCATTTAAAACCATATGTTCATACTGGGTTCACTCTGATAACTTCTATTACCTCTTGTATTATTTTGTCCTCGATGTGCCATTCTACCTCGTGATCTATTATTGTAACTTCCATAACCACCACGTTGCTCGTTATATTGGCCTCTATTACTGCTGGATTGAATATATCCACCTCGTCTTGATCCGTATGTTCTATTTTGTCGACAATCTTTCTTAAAATGCCCTGGTTTCCCACATTTATAGCATAAATACTCCATACCATTTGTTGAAGTTGTTCTCTCAGTGTAAAATGCATTTGATTTAGTGTTTCCATGCTCATTATCTTTTTTAATATCAATTAGCTGAATTTTATTTTTTATATACTCAACTGTCTGTTCTTCTTCCTTTAATACATCGACCAAATCTCCAATGTGACTTAATGAATCTGGTAAAGTTCTTAGCATGTAGTTCATTTTTTCTTTCTCGGTTATTTCAGCTCCTGCACTTTTTAATTCGTTTATAGTTTTTTCAAAAACATTAAAGAATGTTCCGGTATCAGTAAAATTATTTAATTTCAATTTTTCTAGTTCATTTCTACATACAATTTGAAGTGCTGTAGATTCTTTTGAATAAAGTTCATCAAATTTTTTAATAATTTCTAAAGCACTTGTTTTATCACTAACAAATTCCAATTGTCTGTTTGTAAT
>CAJUYH010006444.1:0-20115 GCA_910591685.1 Galerucella tenella | reverse complement strand
TTAATATTTATGTTATTAATTTGTGGTTTATCGCCGACTTTATCTAGTAAAATGTAATCAAAATACTGTGCGCGGGATTAATGTTTTATGATTTGATATTCATGTTAATGATGCAACACCGCGAGAACGGTTTCTTCAGAGGAAAATTATTTATTTATTAATAATGAGACGTATAAAATTTTTTCGGGAACGAATCCAATCCTAAATAAAAGTTGCTGTGAGATTATTAGTTATCATTAGGAGCTTTCCACTGAGGATACATAGTTTGATTCATCTAGATCTTAGACCACAAAATATTATGATTCGAACCGACATATCTCATACCAATATTGAAGGTTACCGAGATATCTAAAAGTTGAGATTAGGATTTTCGATTGTTCTTTTATTTGATTTAGAGAAGGCTTTTGATAAGGTTCCACGGGAAGTGTTATGGGATATCTTGAAAAATTGAGGATTCGACAAGATGACAATAAGATAGGGAGGAGTTTTAAGTCCTATATCATTTATGGATGTTTACCAAGGAAAGCTACATATACTCAGTCTACACGAATTCAGGAGGAATAAACATCGCTGGAGAAGCCTTTGGCTTCCCTTGTGCAGACGATTTGTTTATTATAACGGGGACAAAAAAGGACCTATAACAGAACTTCACATATGTAGAGACAGTAGAGAAATGAAGATGAAAATAGTTATTTATGATACAAGTGCGTGAAGTTATACCACAGAGTACAACATCTAACAAGAGGCGAAAGAAAGTAGTTTTCGTCACCGCAACTTCACTTTTCGATCATCCAAAGCGATTTTGTGGATTTTCGAACTTTAGTTCTTTACGTCAGGTTATGTTTGAGCGACCGGGGTCGCGACGCAAAAGATCTGACCGTTACGTTACGTTATGTTACGTTACGTTGTGTGTGCTCTCTCCTGAGTCTCACTCTCGTTTACGAAGTAGCGATTCATATGCTTTGGCCGGGAATCGAACCCGGTCCGCCCGCGTGGAAGGCGAGCATTCTACCACTGAACCACCGACGCTATATTAAAATTCTATGCAAAGCTGGTATTCGCAGTGCTGGTGATCCACTTGAATTTGTTCGGATAAATTTTTACTATTATTTCCATAATGAATGTTTTAATTTGATAACTTTAAAATGGATGGATAAATTGATTTGACATTTGGCAGGTTGTTTTTAAATGTAAAAGGGCATAGTTTGATAGAAATAGTAGTGCAACTAGTGTGGATATGATGGCCATATCGCACGAAGACAAAGTTTGAGCACGACGCCGTAGGCCGTGTGGACAATCCACACGAGTCGAACATTTTTCCTACGACCCACAAAAAATCCAGAAAATAAAAATTTCTATAAACTGTAATATAACTTCAAATTAAAAATTTAACAATTCAATTTTATGTTTCCACTAATTTTGTGGTAAACGAATGTCCAATTTGTATAATGCTACGGTTTCCTTTTTTAAATATACGATGCTGTTATAAGTAGATGTTGCCAGTCTGACTCCCTCATGAAGGGTACCGTACCATTATCTATAATAATGAATATTCTGCTAAATATTTCAAAGTCCACCTGTTGCCGTTATCAATATCAAGCAGAATAATTATTTAAAAATAAAATTAACAATAAAAAAAACTTCCTCACGGGGATTCCAACCCGGGTCTACTGCGTGAGAGTCTGGTATGCTTACTACTAGACCACCAAAGAATATGCAAATCGTTTATCTATAACGTCAGATGTATTACATAATTTTTGCTTAAAAGGAACTAAAGTTCCTACCGTGTGTCCCGCGACACGTTCTACCTTTTTTTTTATGTTTTCTGGTGTTACCGCTTCATTTGGACGTCCACTGCGTTACGCATCCTCGATGTTTCTACGACTCCGTTTGAAGTCAGCAAACCATCGTTTTATTGTTATTTCTGATGGAGCGGAGTCCCTATTACACTTTTCGAGCCATTCCTTTGCAAGAACGGTATTTTTTTCCATCAAGAAGCAGTGTAAAATTAACACAAAAAATTGTTTTTGATCCATTGTTTTGAAAATAACAAAAGTAGCGCCACTCTTAGCTCGATAACTCACAAACTGAAGAATATCATGAAATTTTGACAGCTGTCTTTTCAAGGTTGGTACTAGCTGAAAAACAGACAATTGCAATGAAACTGGCGCCATCTATGTGTCAGTCAGTCCATGTCCTATAATACAATAGTTCCTAATCTGCTCGGACCAATTTACTTCGTCCGTGGCTATAATCTTTCAGTTTCATTGAAAAACAACCAAAATTATAATATTCCAAACGTTATCTCAAACCTGGATTAAGATAGTGAAGCATCAATAGCTTATATTGAAAACAATCCCATATATTCTGATAAACGGTGATTATAACTACATCACATCAAACAACAAGACGTTGGACGCCAGTGACGTGGAGAATGTACGAAAAAAATTTATGTAGTCTAATAAGAAAAAGGGTAGAACGTGTCGCGGGACACACGGTAGGAACTTTAGTTCCTTTTAAGCAAAAATTATGTAATACATCTGACGTTATAGATAAACGATTTTCATATTCTTTGGTGGTTGAGTAGTAAGCATACCAGACTCTCACGCAGTAGACCCGGGTTCGATTACCCGCGAGGAATTTTTTTTATTGTTAATTTTATTTTTAAATAATTATTCTGCTTGTTATTAATAACGACAACAGGTAGACGTTTGAAATATTTAGCAGAATATTCATTATTATAGATAATGGTACGGTACCCTCCATGAGGGAGTCCGACTGGCAACATCCACTTATAACAGCATCGTATATTTAAAAAATGAAACCGTAGCATTATACAAATTGGACATTCAAGAGCTGTACGTTTACCACAAAATTAGTGGAAACATAAAATTGAATTGTAAAATGTTTAATTTGAAGTTATATTACAGTTTATAGAAATTTTCATTTTCTAGATTTTTTCTTAAGTGATTGTCCATATCGCACTTGAACGATTGAGCACTCCGCCTACGGCGTCGTGCTCAAACTTCGTCCTCGTGCGATATGGCCATCATATCCACACTAGTTGCACAAACTACAATTTCTTTTGAAATGTGCCCTTCTACATTTAAAAACAACCTGCCAAATGTCAAATCAATTTATCCATCCATTTTAAAGTTATCGAATTAAAACATTCAAGATTTAAAAATTTCAACACCCTGTATTCCGAAAAGTAAATGTGCTAGACCCCTTAATCGCGCAAAAAAAATTATGGAAATAATAGTAAAAATTTATCCGAACAAATTCAAGTAGATCACCAGCACTGCGAATACCAGCTTTGCATAGAATTTAAATATAGCATCGGTGGTTCAGTGGTAGAATGCTCGCATTGCACGCGGGCGGCCCGGGTTCGAATCCCGGCAGGAGCATATTATTATGAATCGCTGCTTCGTAAACGAGAAAGAGACTAAGGAGGCACAAGCACGCAAGCAAGGCACATAACGAAGCAACGTAACATAACGTAGCGTAACGTAACGCGTAACGGTCAGATCTTTTGCGTCGCGACCCCTGGTCGCTCAAACATAACCTGGCGTAAAGAAATCCAAAAATGATTAATATTTGATTGAAACTAATAAAGTTTGTATTGAAAAGTATTAAGCGTCAGATTGACAATCAATTTTTTGATATCTACAAAGTAAAAAATTATCTTATCGAATACTCCTCGGGTCTTGATAAATACTCAAAATTTTGTCGTAGAGAATCCTTCAAGCGTGCTGCTCAAAGATAATAGCCATCGGCCTGCGAGCAACACGCTTTCAGCATTCTCTATGACAAAATTATCTCGGTATTATCAAGACCCTAGGGGTATTGCTACTGATAATCTAAGCTTGAATCTTTATATTCTTTGCTCACAATAATAAAGCGTTTGGAACCCAATCTTTTACTGTTGCGGCGTGTATTATTGTTATTATTGGTCCTTTATTTCATAGAGCATTTTTTTACATTTTTCGATGAATCCACCCTTAAAGCAATCTTGTTGGCATAAGTCAAAACGAAATATCTTGGAACGAAGTAGGTTTTTAAAGTACATAATTTTTAGCATTGTTTTTTGAGCTATCTCTACAGATTGCATTTTAGCTTTCCTAATACCTCCCCAACCTATTATACCATAAATTAGCAAAGATTCAATAAATGCGTAGTACAATGATTTTAGTTTGTTCAACGATAGGATTTGACGACACAAGTAAAACTTGTAGAATAAAGTTATAATTTTATAATACCGATGGTTAGTCAATGCGAGTGCACGGAAATGAAAAATTTCAAGTTTCCACCTTTACTTAAATTACAGGAAAAAAAACAAAAAACCAGTTTTACTCAGCTCTTTTTAGGGATGATTTCTTGGAAGAGGGTATGCTGAGGAAAGGACCCCGCGCTTTTCTTATGACACAGTGGCGTTCCGTCAAATGTTATAAATTTTGGATATGATGTTGTACTCGACTTCTTGACCAAAAGTGTCCATGGGACCAATTCAATCCTATGACTAGTTTCCGATATACAGGGTATTAAAGTTGAAAAATCCTTGTTTTTCGTGACCACGTAATTTTATTATTAACAAATAAATATGAATTTTTAGTTCATTGTACCATTGATATGTTCTAGTTTATCGTAAACTTACACATAAATAGTTCAAAATGACAACATATACAGAGTGGGACTCAATTATACAAGGACGAATTTTTGGAATTCTAAGAAATTTTTATATTGAATGAAAACAAGGTCAGAAATAAAAAGTTACTTCATATTCAATGTTCTGGCATCAAATATACTAGTTCTAGAGGTATTCCATACAGGGTGATTCTTAAAGCAGCCTGAAATTAGATTTTTTCTATATGAAATAAATAAGTTGCACCATGTATTTTAAAATTAGTTTTTGATGTTTAAAACGTATTGGTTACCTAGATATTAGTACTTTTCTTAAAATACAGGGTGATTTGCACATATATCTTGTTATTTAACGAACAAAAATTAGAGAAAATACACTTTTTCTGAATCACCCTGAATTTTATTATTAGATCCGTCAAAATGTTTGATTTATTTTGTTTTGTAATAAGCTTAAAATGGTAGATGAGCTGAATAGATTTCATAATCTTACTATGACCAGTTTTTCAGAAACAGGGTCCTAAGGGTGGAAGAGGTATCGATTAAAGTTAACTTTATGGAAAACCCAGGTTTTCATGATTTGATAATTGCTCTGTTCTGTCGGTTCTGTCAACAATTTGGCATTTATAACCTTGATTAATTATATTGTGGATATTTTGATTGCTTTTACTTTGTTTTCTTTGAATTTTGCAAACGATAACAAATGTTAACAAACGATATCCTAGATATTTTTGAGGAACTTTCAACCGACGATGAAGAAGATGCTATGAATATTGTTGAAGGCACTCGGCGACAAAGGATATTTAGGAATCGTCTGGACCATTTCACTTTGTGGAACGAAACAGAACTACACTAATGATAGAAGAGATTCAATTTCCTCATTGGAAAAGTTTATGGCTCGTCTATCCAGGAACAAATAAAATAAAAATTCGACACTGGTAACGAAATAACAAATATACCAAACAGACATATCGAAACTAGACCATAAAACAAAAATGCCAAAACTGTAGGCCATAGAGAATATTTCCCTATCCTCCAGGCTATTCTCCTTTCCATTTTTCTCATTTTTTTAAATGAAACTTTCATTATTATTAATTCACTGTAGTACATGCCTACAGGATGATTAAATACTTGTAATTTATTCATCTTTTTATCAATGGTTCGGTACACTTCAGTATGTATCCATAAATAAAAATGTGATTATAATTTCGTTAACTATCCCTATTCTGCTGAGTACTCTACCCTCGGGACCCTGTTTCTGAAAAACTGGTAATAGTAAGATTATGAAATCTTTTCAGCTCATTTACTATTTCAAGCTTATTACATGACAATTTAAATTAAACATTTTGACGGATCTAATTATAAAATACAGGGTGATTCAGAAAAAGTGTATGTTCTCAAATTTTTGTGCAAATCACCCTGTATTTTAAGAAAAGTACTAATATCTAGGTAACCAATACGTTTTAAACATCAAAAACTACTTTGGAAATACATGGTGTAACTTTCAGGTTGCATTAAGAATCACCCTGTATGGAATACCTCTAGAACTAGTATATTTGATGCCAGAACATTGAATATGAAGTAACTTTTCATTTCTGATCTTGTTTTCATTCAATATAAGAATTTCTTAGGATTCCAAAAATTCGTCCTAGTAAAATTGAGTTCAACCCTGGATATTTTAACATTTTGAACTATTTATGTGTAAGTTTACAGTGAACTAGAACATATTAATGGTACTATCAATTAAAAATTCATATTTATTTGTTAATAATAAAATTACGTGGTCACGAAAAATAAGGATTTTTCAACTTTAATACCCTGTATATCGGAAACTAGTCATAGGATTGAATTGGTCCCATGGACACTTTTGGTCAAGAAGTCGAGTACAACATCATATCCAAAATTTATAACATTTGACGGAACGCCACTTTGTCATAAGAAAAGCGCGTGGTCCTTTTGTGTCATAAAAAAGACCCATTCTAAATGGGTAATCACCACCTGAATGTTTTTCCTATGGATTTTAGGAACAACCTGTATAGATATAATTATCCTCAATACCCTCCCAACGAGACCTACATGTGTTTCGTAGATTCGTTTATACTTTGAACTATCACACCGGATAATCGCTCCAATTTTATTTTAAGTAAAAACCGAAAATAAGTTTCGACCCACTACTAATAATGAAATAATAATATTTCTTGAATTTTTTCCATGATATTCCTGAAAATTTCTGTTCAATGTCACTCATCGTTTACGTTAAAAGTAAGCGTTAAGTTCGCCTCGTATTCAATTTGTTTATTAATTTAGTTTCATGGCACGGTAACCAAGGTGAATACAAACCAAACAGTGACGTACCAATTAAAAATATTATTAGAAAAACATTTCTATCTAAAGTTAAATGGTTTAGATTGAAAATTGTGGCTTCTCTAAAAATATATTTTTATGTGACATAATGTACAGTGTGTGTCCTTACAAACGAAAAGAAAATAAAGTTTTATTTTTAAGGGGGTCGCAATTTGTTACACAAATAAATGATTTTTTTTCTACAACTGCCATGAAAAGTGACGTATTTCTCATAGCTTACTTAATTTCAAAACCAAATGCTCATACTGTGAGAAATATTATTTCTCACGGCACTTTTCCTACGCCACATACATTTATATGGAGAATCAAATAAGATCGATAAAAACTTAGTATGCTACTGTCTTCTCCCTGCAGGCGGGGCAACCTAAATCAAGACACGAATCGGGGCGCCGGGTCTCACGGACTTTTTTTTTGAAAATTTTTTTTTTTAATTTTTTTGTTAATGTAATAGTATAAAATCAAAAACATATTATTTATCTGTGATTTAATTTAAAAAATATACATATACATAATACTCGAAAAAAAATAAAAGCTATGTTCTAAAAACGTAACACACAAAATGTTCCAGAGTAATATGAAAGATAAAAATACAAAAAATAAATAAAAATATCAAAAAAATCTCGAATTTGTATTATAATGAGAACTATTTTTCATTTTTATTGGTTTTTGGCTATATTGGAACATGGTACACACCAAGGAGCAAGGTGGGATAGACAAACAAGTTTTCCACATTTTTTGCAGTAATACCTAGTTTTTGAGTGTTTTTTGCAAAAAAAAACATCTTTTTTTTGTACCAGGTGCAATTTCTATTTCTATTTCTAGTTCAATTTCGTCATCAACGGGCTCTTCGTTTTCCTCAATTTCATCCCACAGTCGACTTACTTACCAGAAAATGCAGAAGGTGGATTACAAAAACAATAACAAAAACTTAATTGATAAAAGAGAATCAAAAAGCCATTCTCAGGATAGATTACAAGCAAGATCAAACAGTTGTAGTTCTGTAAATGATTTTCGGAAGGAGGAGCCGGTCCTTCATTTAAAACTTGAAAGAGATAAGTTAAAACTGCAGTTAGATAAATTGCAAGAGGATTATCAACAGCTACAAAGTAAGAGGATACAAGATGTAAGTTTAATGTATATTGTTAGGTGAAATATTTCTAGTTATAATATAAAGGTAGAACGTGTCGCGGGACACACGGTAGGAACTTTAGTTCCTTTTAAGCAAAAATTATGTAATACATCTGACGTTATAGATAAACAATTTGCATATTCCTCGGTGGTCGAGTAGTAAGCAAACCAGACTCTCACGCAGTAGACCCGGGTTCGATTCCCCGTGAAGAAGTATTTTTTTATTGTTAATTTTATTTTTAAATAATTATTCTGCTCGATATTAATAACGACAACAGGTAGACGTTTGAAATATTCAGCAGAATATTCATTATTATAGATAATGGTACGGTACCCTTCATGAGGGAGTCCGACTGGCAACATCTACTTAAAACAGAATCGTATATTTAAAATGGGAAACCGTATCATTATACAAATTGGACATTCAAGAACTGTACGTTTACCACAAAAAAATTAGTGGAAACATAAAATTGAATTGTTAAATTTTCAATTTGAAGTTATATTACAGTTTATAGTCATTTTTATTTTCTAGATTTTTTCTTGAGTGGGTCGTAGAAAAAATATGCTGTTCGACTCGTGTGGATTGTCCATATCGCACTTGAATGATTGAGCACTCCGCCTACGGCGTCGTGCTCAAACTTCGTCCTCGTGCGATATGGCCATCATATGCACAAACTACTATTTCTATTAAAATATGCCCTTTTACATTTAAAAACAACCTGCCAAATGTCAAATCAATTTTCCATCCATTTTAAAGTTTTCGAATTAAAACATTCAAGTTCTCAAAATTTCAACACCCTGTATTTCGAAAAGTAAATGTGCTAGACCCCTTAATCCTCATATCATTTTGTCCAATTTTCCGAGAGGAATCTACATGCAAACGTTGTAATTACCCTTAACGTTCGAGATGCTTACACCATTTTTTGCGCGATCGTTTTGAAATAAATTCCGAATAAAATAATTAAAATTCTTCGAAATGAACGAAATGTCAAAAGTGACATTTATACTTCTCGATCAGTTTAAAATATATTTTGCATTTTGGTGAAATAGTTTTTATGCTATTTATTACTTTTCGACGTCTGAACGGTAAGTAAATTACTTACCGACGTGTTAAACTTAGAAACCAGTAAACACAACCTACCGTCTTGACAACCGATGCTGTAAATAAACAAAAAAGATCAATCGCGCAAAAAAAATTATGGAAATAATAGTAAAAATTTATCCGAACAAATTCAAGTAGATCACCAGTACTGCGAATACCAGCTTTACATAGAATTTTAATATAGCATCGGTGGTTCAGTGGTAGAATACTCACTTCCACGCGGGCGGCCCGAGTTCGATTCCCGGCCGAAGCATATGAATCGCTGCTTCGTAAACGAGAGAGAGACTCAGGAGAGAGCACAAGCACGTAAGCAAGGCACATAACGAAGCAACGTAACATAACGTAACGGTCAGATCTTTTGCGTCGCGACCCCCGGTCGCTCAAACATAACCTGACGTGAAGAACTAAAGTTTGGAGATAGGATACTTAAGTGTTATTTTTGTTTTACCAACCATAAAAATAAATATTTAGTTACTTTACTTGTATTCCTTAAATTTGTGCTTTTGTAGGAAAAGTATAGTGTGCAACATGTGGGGAAAGTACTCTTCTCACTCGTGTGTTTGCGTTCCTCGCCCTTCGGGCTCGTGCCACAAACTTTCACACTGGTGAGAAAAGTTAAGCTTTCCCCACTTGTTGCGCAATATAGGTACTTAATTTGAACTAAATACAGGGTCCGATAAAGAAAACCTTTATCCGTTTCACTTTCAAAAAGTTTATGTCATGATACATTGTGATTTCTCTGCTAAATTAGTTTTTGCAAATTAATTAATGGACAAAAAGAACCAAAACTATTCGCCACAGAAAATACGGAGCACCAGCAAATATTTCGCATGAGTATCTGGATAGGTGTAATCGGAAATGAACTACTGGAACCAGTTATCTGGCAATACAGAATCACCTTGACTTTATTCCGGAATAAACAGTTAGACAATACTCATAGTAACAATTTAATTTATGTTTTGTAACACATTATCCTCAGGTACAACATAATATTATGTTTAGAATATTGGAAAATTAAATAATTGGATGAATATTAATATGAAGGCCGGTGTTTTATTAGACGAAGTGATATAAGCAATTGAATTTTATCTTGGACGACTATGTCGTATGCCACGTGTCTTTTTTTACGTACTGAGGGTAATGATAAGCATTATTGATACCATTTATTTTAATAATTCCTACAAAAAACTAACACGCCACGTAAGCTGGCAAAAACAATTGTAATTGCGTAATATCAATTATTCTAGTACAAAATGTAAATAATTTTATGAATATAGTTATCTCCTTTATTCACTGTTTCCTGTAAATAAACTGTCATTTCAGTAAAGAGTGTCATCAACAGATGTCAAAGGTAATACTATAATACATATAGCCAGGGAAGTGGTTGTTGCTTCTTACTGAACAGTTTTTGTTTCTCGATTTTCAAAGACTCTGTAAGGCGTTATAATGAGGTAATTAAATAATACTATTATAATGCATTGAGGAGTTTTTGAAAATCAAAGAGCAAAGACCCTTCAGTACGAAGCAACAACTACTTCCCTGGCTAAATTCCAAGTGAAAGGAATGCAGTCGAATTCATTCGATTTTGCCACGTTTAACTATGGAAATGCTAAAGTGCTAAGTATACAGTGATAATAATTAGAAAATGGACTTTTTATTATTTACAATATGATTAAACGTTAATTCTTCAATGAGCTTGTTTCCTTGGATTTTTCATATTAACATTATTTTTCCAATTTATGAATTTTTAAAGATAAACACTTTTCCAAATTTGTTTTGGGCTTCTTCAAGCTCTGGCAGCGTTGTACGAAAACACCCTTCAAATTACATAATTGGTGATTTGTATCAAAAGGCCTGACCAGTTGACTTCTTATTGGCAAGCGCGTACTTCCCTCTCACTTCCTCAATTGATTGATATTGATTTATGCAGTGGCGTTGGTATTGTCAGTGACCTTTGTTTTTTCAATTTTACTTTGTGAAATAGGTATTTTGCTGACGTCATGGGAGATTCGCAATATTGTAAAATCCGTCCAATTGCTGCATACCAAATTTTAGTTATCTTCAGCCGTTTTAGAGTTATAGCCTGTCTAAAAAATTCTGGGACACCCTGTATACTTCGACATGTGCAGCATCTCCTTTCGTCTTCTGGCACACCCTGTATACTTGGACATGTGCAGCATCTTCTTTCGTCTCGGGGAGCAGGTCATGACAAGTTTATTAGATTTTCTGTTCCATCGTTGTTGTTATACAAAATTCTCGAAGCTACCCTCGAAACTACCCGAAATATTATTTGCTTTTTTTCTTGGTTGTCAATTAAATTATTAAAAGTAATAGAGTGTGCTCGTAATTGTGTAAACTGTCTTCAGATGAGGAAATGCCCCAACAAGAAGAGTCCCAAAATGAAGATATACAATTAGCTTTTGTTATAATGCTAGAAGATTTCAAGATACTGCTGGATAAAAAAATGACACCTGCCATCAAGTCTGCAAAAGATACAGCCTTTAAAGAGTTAACCAATATTTATGCACTGTATATTTTTCTTCTGCGTATTCCATCCATTTTCTTACAAAACTAACCGTAGAATTCTCAAGAATATCTTCTGTATGTTCCTTGTGGTATATTATTCATTCTTTTTTTAATTTCTTGGGAAATTAAACCACAATATTTTTGAATTCTTTATTTCAACGTTTCGGTAGCGTTCCAGCTACCGTTATCAAGAAAAAATAAGTAAAAAATTAATTTTTATCCCTAACTGACACAACAGAAAAACTTTGACAACTAGACAATCAAAAATTATTTTGAAGTTTAAGACTGCAAAATTTTGTTATCAAATTTTTATCAAGGTCCATTCATAGTAGATCATATCTGTGGCAAAATGTGAAATGAAATATTTCATTTTATGACATTCCAACGATATGATAGTCTACTAGAAATGGAATCCAGTGAAGTGCACGTTCCAGGAACGGTTTTTATTGGGATAGCGCGTTTTTTTCGCTTATATTGGAAATGTTGTTAATATAGTAGTTTACCTAACTAGTGCGGAAAGTGATACTTTTCCGCACGCTATTGCATATGGCCGAACGACGCTACCGAAACGTTGAAATAAAGAATTCAAAAATATTGTGGTTTAATTTCCCAAGAAATTAAAAAAAGAATGAATTCTCAAGAAGCTGCTATTATACCAACTTCGCTAACGTTTAGCAAAAACTACAATTTCTTCTTGAAAGTATCTACTGTAAGAAGTCGCTACTTCAAATTGCAGTAAATACTTCCGGAAAAATTAAAAGTATCTACTTTGAAATGTAGTTTTTTCTTAGTTTTGAAGTACCTACTTTATAGAAAATGCTAATACTTCCAGTATTAGCATGTACTTCGTTTTTATTCATAGGTACCACTAAATGTGAATGTAGCTTTAACTCCGAAATTATGGCATTTAGGTATAGGAAACATTTCAAAAGGCAAAAAATATACAGGATGATTAATTTGAATTAACAAAGTTAATAAATATTCCAAAAAAAGGAAAGGTCTGACATATCTGCCATCTCACAAGTTCATTGCACATCAAAATCTATAAAAACCATGCGATCCGTTTCCGTTACAATTGACGCGTTCCCTACTTGAAATTAACTCTGTATGTACTAAAAGTTAATTAAACCTTGTTATTTTTTCGAATGTATTCAAAAATGTGCGGGATTTTCTTGATAAATATCCTTCAAAGTTTCTATCAGGCGCGTATAATTTCCACTAAAGGTGTTTAAATCAGAATAAAATATCTAATATTAGATAATATTGATTAGTCCCTACCCTGTAAGATATCAATATCATCATCGTAACACTTTTATGTGTTTTCTGCGAAAACAAAAAGTTTAATCAAAGCGATAGAAACAGATATATGTTGTGTGTGAGAATGGGCAGGGAGAGAAATGAGGAGACACAATCAATATTATGTCCATGAATTTGACGCAATACTACCGTAGATTAGATTAAAACACCCCTCACTAGCTCTAAGCAGAGACGTAGGAGAGGGGCGAATAATTGCGTTTCGAAATATTTATTACTCATTTTTCGGAAAATTGTTGGAAAATTCTGCCACAATTGGGAATTTTTATCCGTTTAAATGGCTTTAATTCGACCAGAAGGAAACATTTTTAAATTTTTCATCCCAGGTGTTAGTTGTCGTTGACATTTTTTAATTTCCATTTAAAATCGTTATTCTTCATAAAAAGTTCTGCGTTATGAATACAGTCATCAAATATCAAAAAATTTTTGGTCCTATATTATGAGGTTTGTCAAAAAATATTACTTTATAAAATATTTAAAATTAAGTAATAAACTATAATTTATTCCATTTGCGAAATTTTTTTCTCACATTTCTTATATCATTCATTATAGTTATCTATAAATATTTGTACCTGGACGACTTAACACAAGTATGTTCTTATTGAAGTGCAATATCGTATAATTGCGAATATTGCACAATATTACACGTTTTCTTAAAGTTAAAAGTTCGAAAAGCCACCATGGATTAGTTCTGCGATCGCTGAAATTCTCCTATCATATTATTCTTATAAATAAAACTAACTGTTTATAATCAGTTTCACTATTTAATGACAAAAATTATAAAAATTCTAAGATACTTATTTCAATATTGACATATCATCGCTAGAATGACAAAAGTTACATTCAATGTAATGCCTACCTTGTGTTCAATATTTTGGATAAGCCAAGATATCTTCCCATTTATAAAGTTCAGTATAACTGTGGAATGATATAGGAAACCAGTGAAAACTATATCTGCTAATCTTTACAATTGTCACTTAGGTAAACAGTTTAATAACAGAGAGCTCCCTAGATTCATCTGTTCATAGATGACTTATTGTGGGTCTCTTAAATGTCTTCTAATCTCCAATTCTTCAAGTAGATCTAGCATTCAATACTATGTTAATATAAAAGTAATAATCTTACCAATTGCTTAAGAAATTATAGATATTCATATAACATAATAAGTTGATAAGTTCACCATTTGTATTGTTTTACCGGACTAAGCGAGGAGCTGGTACTCGAAGTAGAAGGATCCATAATTGCAGATATTCAATACAAATGCTTACTGAAGTATATCTATCTGTCAGAACTATCAAAAATGGAAACCATCAGTTGCACAGTCTCGGTTCAAGCCTTGGTTCTACTGAACTAAGTTCAGGGATGAACTAGGTGCAGAAATATGTTTCCGTTGTACAGGTCATATTTGAGCCCAGCTCTACAAAACTTGGCTTAAGGAAAGATATGTTATGTTGGTAGCGTTTGCTCATGAGCAGCACAGATGAGCAGTTGGTTATTTCTGTCAAAAATGACATTTTATTTGTAAAAATAAGAATATGAAATTTTCACGAGGTTTTTGATCTATGTTCATAAGTTGTAATAAGTGTGAATACTGAAGTGAGACCTGCCTAATAGAAAACATTAATCCACGATTTTTTTCATCACAACGTACACACAAAACGTAAGAATATACTGTAAGTTTTACAAATAGCCAATAATTTATAATTTTTGGAGGATATGGCTGATGGTAAAAGATCAGCTAATTTTACTTCCACAGAAGAAACAATATTACTTTGTTTGTTAAAAAAGTATAAAGATATACTAGAAAATAAAAAGACCGATAGTAAAATAAACAAAAATAAGCTAGAATGTTGGAAACAAATTGAAACTGAATTCAACAATGACAGTGGGCATATTTTTCGAGATACATTGATCTTGAGGGAAAAATATGAAAACCTGAAGAAGAGAACAAAAAAGAAATTTGATTATTTTAGGTTTAAAAGTTTAGACAAATAATATTAAATACTGTATAATATATAAATTGGTACATTAATAAATGGAGTTTTTACACGGCCAGTTTATTTGTCCAGAAGATGATTATTAATCTTAAAAAAGAAATAATTCATGTTTAGATTTCATTAAAGTAATTTATTAACTGATGTCTCACAGCATAATTGATATTGGGTATGTTGTGAAAATGTATATATGGTTCAATATTTACATTGTCAACAAAGTTAACTACTGCTTCATCTTCTTCATTGTTTGGAGGATCTGGCTCATTCAAGAGTTTAGCAATATTCTCCAAAATTGCTAAGGCAATCACGACAGCCTCAACTTTTCTCTTTTCAGTCTAATTCCAAAAGCAAGTATAGGAAACCTTCTTTTCCATTGTCCAAATGTTCTTTCTATGCAATAATTCCTTGTTCTGATCTGAGATTCATTGAAAAGTTGTTCCTGTCTTGTCACAGGATTGGCGAGGGGTGTTATTAGGTAATTTTTTAATGCGTAGCCACTATCTCCAACTAGGATATATTTCTCCAAGTCTCCTCGTTCAAATCTTACTCTGATGCTTGAATTGGCAAATAATTGTGAGTCATGGGTTGAACCAGGCCAACGGCACACTACATCCTGAAACATGCAGTTCGAGTCACATATAACTTGAACATTAAAGGAAAAGAACCCTTTTCTATTCCTGAATTTTTCTACATTATTTCCTCCAGGTGATATGATTTTGACATGTGTGCAGTCGATAGCTCCAATGCACTTGGGAAATCGTGCTACACTATAAAACTTTTGAGAGGTATTTCTAAATTCAGGTTGAGTTTCAGGCATTCGAATATACTGGTGTTAAAGCCCTGCCAAAGCTCTGATTACCTTCCAAACAATACGACTTGCTGATCCTTCCTCTATGCCAACAAAATCCCCAACTGTCTGAAGAAAGTTTCCAGTTGCAAAATATCTCAAAGTTACGAGCACCATTTGTTCAGTAGTTACAGCATGATTCCTTAAGAAGATATCAATTACAAATGGATAACAAAGGAAAATAAGCACACTCACCAATCTGTTGGAGACGAGATTTGTGCTTCAACCTGGTTTATAACAAAGCGAACACCCTGCTTGGAAAGCTGAAATCTTTGCACAAATTCATCATCATTCCATTCTTGAAAATGATCCATTCTATTTCTATATTTCTTTCGACGTCTTCTAGCGTTTATTAATACTTCTACTGCTTAGACAAAGTCTTCATCATCTGTCAGTTCCACAAGATTTTCAGGTAGTTGGTGAGCCATTATTTTTATTTGACACAAACATACAATAGTTAAATACTGATATCACAACGATTATGACAAAATAATACACAAATTTAGGTTATGTTATAATAGAACTAGGTTTAAGCGCCCAAATTCGACCGCTTAGTTGAACTTGATAAAGCGGCATCCAGTGAACCAAGCTTTACCTTGAACTAGCTTTGTACAACTGAACTTTGAAATTTGAACCAAGTTCAACCTTGAGCTTTGCTTGAACCGAGACTGTACAAAAAGTGTTGTATGAAACTGGGCGGCATTTCACTAATAAAAGGTCTACAGAATTGCCAACTTAAATTCAAATTACTTCTCCTGGTTTTTAAGGAGGTATAGGCGAGAACAATATAGTCACCTTACTGTGGATTCCAGGACTCACTGGAATAGAAGGAAATGAAATAGCAGAAGAACTAGCAAAGAGGAGGACTGAAATGCCCTTTTTTGGGGCCGGAACCTTTTTGCGGAATCAGCACCAATATAATATTGGAAGAAATAGGCAATTCCGAGAAAAATAGATCTGCAATTTAGAATCCTAGGGGACAGCACCTGGGAGATTACTGGATAGAAGAGGAACATTTATCTGAGTTGAGGCCTGCATGTATCCTAAAATTCCTTCGGGAAAAAAGACTAAAGAAACTACTAGTTTCTGAGACTCTCCTCAGGAACTAAGTAGAAGTAAGGCGCACAACAAATATTTTAGGTATCGGTGAATGTCACCCTGAAATACATACATACGTAAAAGGGCTAATAATACCCTAGGTTTAATACTTGTAATATAACATATTCAAATCATGTTAATCACAAAATTGGTCACTATTTGCCATTTGATATAGCCAAAATATTAAACGTCAGGTAGGCATCAAATCATCATCAAATGTAACTTTTGTCATTCTGGCGATGATATGTCAATATGGAGATAGTTATAGGCAGTTATAGATTTGATTACACAAGTGCACATAATTGAATGTACAAAATGGTATAAAAATTACAGATGTCGAATCTATAAACTGTGATAATTTTATGAAATAATCCAATTTCAATCTACGTAAAAATCGGAATTAATATGAACTGTTATTTACAATAGGAAAACTCGAATACATATAACGAAACATTGAAACGTAAATTGTATAAAAAAAGCAAGAAATTTATTTCAAATGAGGTTATCTCATTGACATACTTTTTCGCGGTCGAAGGTATATAATTCTAAAAACTCATTGTTGTGGAAGCTAAGACTTAAAAAATATATATGTGTATTGTCTATTAATAGTTAATCAGAATGAGTAATTAGCTACGAGGGTAATTCAAAAACGTTTGAGAATTTTAAACAAAATTTCAAATTAAAAACTTTGATAAAGTATATTTTCTCTTTTAAGTAATTGGAAATCCTGGAATAATGAAAAAGTATGACTTTTTGAAAAAATTACATAGCAAATACAGTGACCATTAGCAGATTGACAAAGATTGTCATTCAATGGTATCATAGAGATACTACAGAGAGAGGCAACAAGCCAGTTCGGAACCCGCCAGCATGAAAGTGAGAGTTAGGAAGTATAAGGTCTAGGCTATCTTCCTCTAATAGCGTGTATGCTAAATATACACAGACAAAGCTCCTAAATACCAATACCGAACTTAAGTTTTCATCAGAGGTGAAATATCTAGGTGTCACATTTGTTAGTATGTTAACATGGAACTCTCATCTAGACAACAGAGTAAAAAAGCATACATTTCTTATGAACAGTGTCGCAGAACCATCGGCCGTACCTGGGAAATATCACCCAGGGTTACTGCCTGGATCTACACTGCCATCATCAGACCTTTGCTAACGTACGGCGCGATTGCATGGGGAGTTAAGGCAAACCAGCTGACAGTCGTCCAAAACCGGACCAAATCCAGAGAACAGCATGCCTCAATACAACAGGAGGCATGAGAACCACTCCAACCAGAGCGATGGAGGTGATCCTTGGTCTCACTCCCCTTGACATACACATCAAGGAGGCTATTTTGATGACCATGACACGCATACGTTCTACCGGTATACAACATGACGTAGAATCTTGTAGATTGAGACGTAACCTGTGGCTTGAGGCACTCAATGAGGTTCCACTGCTGCAGGCAAATACGGACGCAATCTCACCACAATATGCCTCCCATAGGCCCTACAAGGTAATCATAAAATATAACACACAAGACACGCACATCAGAAGAAGGCGCATTCCGCATCTTCACGGATGGCTCTAAAACCAATATGGGCTCAGGATGTGGAATTTACTTCAGATCTCTGAATCTAAACATTAAATGGGCGATTGGCTGTAATGTCAGCGCTGCTCAAATTGAGCTCACTGCTATCTACATCGCCGCAAAAGAGATTACCTGAAGAAACACAGGTAATAAAATTCACATCCTTACGGATAGTAGACAACCACTAGTAGCCCTGAACAGACCACGTATCACATCAGGCCTATAGTTTGTTCAACCATCCTTTGCCGTTATGTCATAATCGGTGACGTATTCTGCTGTTTTACGTATGTCTTATATTTGTTGAATGTTATTTTACACTTAACCTCAAAATTATAATCAATGACATATGTTAAGAATTGTTTTCAAAATATGACAACTGAATTGTCAAAAGTAACAGATAAAATTTATGTCAGCCTTAGATAAGAAATACGTTAATGACGTCATAATTCCGTCTCATCCATTTCATGAATGAGAGAACAAGCTGGACAATGTATGACGTAACGGCAAAGGATGGCTGAACAAACTATAGTACTGGAGTGCCACCTGTCCCTGATCAAAGCCTGTAGCAGCAACGAACTCACTTTAGGCTGGATCAAAGGCCACAGTAAATCGAAAGGTAACCACATTGCCGACTCACTAGCCAGGAAAGCAGCCTCCCAAAAACTCCTGGGACCTAGCACTTTAATTGGTCTGTCGGCGTCAGCTATGATTGACCTAATAAAGGAACACTCCCTTGATAAGTTTAAGGGTAGATGGGACGATGCAGAAGGTTGCAGGCTTGCCAAGGAACTGCTGCAGTATCCGGACAGGAAAGTAGCCAAAAAATACGTGACTATGAACAGACAGAACCTTCGGACAGCCACAGGTATTCTGTCCGGTAACTGCCACCTACGAAAGCACCTCTACAGACTGGGTCTGTCTGACACTTCACTTTGTAGAGGATGTGAACAGGAAGATGAGAATGTCGAACACATTCTTTGTGTATGTCCGACACTCTCTCAATTTAGGTTTTCTGTATTCGGTGAGTACAGGCTAACACAAGCCAGCATGAGGGAGCTTACTTCTGGCGACGTTATCTCCTACTCCAAACAAGTAGGCTGGACGACGAACTAGAAGGAAGTCTGAAACTCGGAAAGATGCACAATTGTGGCCTAATTGCTGTTAGGTCACCCAGTCTTCAAAATATTACAGATACAGAAACGTGGAAATTCATGACGTCAAAAAGTGTGCCTACGTTTGGAGTGATCGTATTAAACAATCAACATCCCAATTGTCTGATTTAAAATCGTACAAAAGGCCACTCCCAATACGTCAGTTACCATATTCTTCACGACTACAATGAAAAATCAACGTTAATCAGTTTTATTTACACTAAATTATGTTTCTACGCATTTGTTTATATCTACCTGTAGACGTAGATGACACATTTTCAATGATACACTAGGATAATAATTATAATTATTATTTTATTTATATTTTTTTTCGTAATTCAAGCACGTGTAGACATCGTAACATCAACCGAAG
>CAJUYH010006443.1:0-20125 GCA_910591685.1 Galerucella tenella | reverse complement strand
GACATTATACAAAAAGGTCGTCTTATAGAGGTCCGCCTTCCCAGTTATAATCTCAATAGAAAAACAACATTACACATTTTAAACTTAAAAATCTTCAAAATTTAAAGAGCAAATATTTAATAATTATTTTCTATTTAAAATTTATTATACATATATATACATATAACATAATTTTATATAATATATTGATAATTTTGTAACTTTATACAAGGTATTACTCACCGAGTTTGACGGTTGACCCTGTATTACAGCATGTATGCGTGAGCGCTAGATGCTCTCCGCGGTTTATATTGAAAAGGGTTGAGCGTATCGAAAAACAGTTGAGACAAAAGTTGTGGGAAATTTTCGTATCTTTAATTTTTATAATAAGTGTGAAAGTGATTGGAGCGATAGAAAGAGATATAATTCAAAAAAACTGATTTTCGCGACCTTTTACCTCGAATAACTATCGACGCAGACACGAGATCATATGAGACTTTTCAGTCAAGTTTTAGAACGCCAAAATAAAGCTGTGTACGGATTTCCAGCTCATTATCTGAAATTCCGAGGTGAAACAAATTCTAATTCTTACAAATAAGTTTGAATGAAAAAGATCGTGATTTCTTGAGATTCTTATGGTTTGATAAGGAAGGTAGTTTAAAATGTTATCGTCATACAAGAGTTGTTTTCGGAGTAACTTCTAGTCCTTTTTTATTGGCAGCAGTAATAAAATATCATTTAGAGAAGGCTCTTGATCAGCCGGAAGGATATTTAAAACGTTCTAGTTGGGTAATAACGAAATTGATAAATAGTTTTTACGTAGATAACTGCGTGACCAGTGTTGATAATGAAAAAGATCTCAATGAATTCATTTTGGAATCTACTCAACTGATGCTAGAAGGAAAATTTGATCTTCGAGGGTGGGAGCACACTATGAAGAATGAATCATCAGAAATTACTGATGAGAATTTGACTTCAGTTTTAGGCCTTAGTTGGAACAGAGAAAAAGATACTCTTCAAATAAATTTTGATCCTTTCAGAACTGTAAATACAGATATGATCACAAAAAGAATAATTATTTCTTTAACACAACGCCTTTTCGATCCTGTTGGTTTTTGTTGCCCAGTTATAATTTTTCCCCGATTATCATGGGATGCGAAAGTTCCTGAAAAGATGAAAGACGACTTTCTATTGTGGTTGAATGAAATTCAATTTTTAACTCAATTGAGAGTACCGAGATGGTTGATGAATAAAAATACCGCTGATTTAACCTTACACATGTTCTGTGATGCTAGTGAAGATGCATATGCAACCGTTATATTTTTACGATCTGTTTTAAACAATGAAGTACATGTTCAAATGGTCCAGGCCAAAAATAGGATATCACCTCTAAAGAAAATGACTATTCCAAGATTAGAGTTGTTAGCTGCTACAATAGGTGCCCGTCTTTTGAATGCTGTAGTTAACAATTTCGAAAATAGAGATAATACCTTTGTATTGTTGGACAGATTCCACGACAGTATTATAATGGATTCGTAGAGATGATTATTGGAAACCATTTGTTTGGAACAGAACTCAAGAAATACGTTCAATTACTGATAAAAATAATTGGTTCCATGTACCAGGTGATATGAATCCAGCAGATCTCCCTTCAAGAGGCTGTTCTAAAAAATTGATTCGGTCGCGTTGGTGGGAAGGACCGGAATGGTTGAAAAATGAAACAGATTGGCCAAAACAAAATAATTATGGAAATTGTGAGAATGAAATTGAAAAGGAAAAAAGAAAAGGTGTCAGCATTCTTCTGAATATTAAGCAGGATTTCACAGCTTTTTATCGATATTTTTCAAAATATCAAATGATATTGAATCAAATGGGTTGGATTCATAGATTTATTTTCAATTGTAGGTATCCAAACAATAGAATGCAGGGAAATCTATCACTGGAAGAAATTGAAAACGCTGAAAACGTTTTGATAAAATTGATTCAACAAGAATCATTTGATGGCATCGAAGATAAAAGTATTGCTCCTTTGTGCCCTTTCATTGATGAAAAAGGTATGATAAGACTCAAAACGAAGATAACCGAACGAGATGATACTAAAGATTTCATATATCCAATATTATTACCATCCAAACACCCTGTTGTTGATAGGCTTATCATGTATTTCCACAAAGAAGCTTGTCATGTAGGGATTCAAGGACTTCTTAGTCGAATTCGTCAAAGATTTTGGATTATTAGAGGTAGAAAAACTATCAAGAGAGTAATTGACAAATGTGTGATTTGTCGTAGATATTGTAGTAAAAGGTTTGATGCTGATTCTGTTACTTTACCAAAAGACCGAGTGAGAGATGCTGCAGTATTTGAAATAGTAGGAGTTGATTTGGCTGGTCCCCTTTTTCTGAAATCGACGGAGAAAGTTTGGGTTTGTTTATTCACATGCTCAATATACAGAGCAGTTCATCTCGAGCTCGTTTCCAGCTTGTCAACTGAAACATTTTTATTAGCTTTTCGGAGGTTCATTGCCAGAAGAGGAAGACCATCTATTGTTTATTCTGATAATGGCAAGAATTTTGTTGGAGCAGAAAATTTAATGAAAAATATAGATTGGATTAAAGTGGAAGAGAACAGTATTGTTCAGAGAATAAAATGGAAATTCAACCCTCCTGGATCTCCTTGGTGGGGCGGATGGTGGGAACGTCTGATAGGCATATTGAAACAGCTGTTAAAGAAACAACTTGGAAAAGCTTGTCTGACCTATGAAGAGGTTTTTTCAGTTATATGCGAATGTGAATCTGTAATAAATTCACGGCCTCTCACATATATTACAGACACGAAAAATGACTTAGTTGTTCTTACCCCGTCCATGTTTCTTCAAGATGTTAAGGAAATCGGAACCCCTTGTATGGACGAAATTGATGCTACATCACTTAAAAGACATCTGAGATACATTCAGAAGATTAGAATGAATTTAAGAAAAAGATTCAGAGAAGAATACCTTAGCCAGCTAGTCTTGCATATGAAAAGAAAAACATCCAGAGATGTTATTAAAGGAGAAATTGTGATTATCGAAAACGAGCATATGAAGAGACTTGATTGGCCTTTGGGTATAGTAGAAGATATTTTTCCCGGAAAAGATGGAAAAATTCGTTTGGTAAAAGTTCGAACTTCAACGGGTTCTCTGATGAGACCCATTCAAAGACTTTACCCCCTTGAAATAGAGACCGAAGAAGATGATTCTGTGAGATGTGAACTGCAAAGAAGACAGTTAGAAAAGTTAAATATTGATAAGCAACAGCCTAAGTCTAATACTTCTAAAGAAGACTCAACGATAAGGGAAAGAAAACTGATTACCGTTAAGGAAAGCTTAGCTCCAGTTATAACAAGATATGGAAGACAAGTTAAGCCCCCGTCTAGATTTGTGTCATAGATTTTCATGAGAAGTTGTGCCACTGGGAAGCATGGCACAAGGTGGGAGTGTGTTGGAAAATGCTAGTGTTCACTATGTATCTTTTTGGTAACTAAGTATTTTTTTAGAGAAAATAGTTGTCAATATTTGTCATTTTTAATTTATATAGATTGTCAAAGTAGATTGAAAAATACAAGTTTTTTCATAAGATATCATCAACTCTCGTTTATTTTCAACTTTAAAACTTTCTCCAGACCTGAGGCGTATCAATTCACCGGTTAGGTTTTTTGTACGTTCCACATTTGAGAAGCACTCTCAACTACCTACACTTGTTTACGCGTCGTACCATCTGAAGACAACAACTAAACGACGAGCAAGCTGCGCCTCGCGTTCCTACGTGGAGCGCAAGGGCTGAGCCGTCGCCTGGCGTACGAATTGAAGGGCACTCACGGCCATCCACTCTACGCGTCCATTTGAAATCTACATTTAATTTATGTTATCTGACCTCACGCGTATAGTACTCGCGCGTACCATACGCGTCCATCTGAAACGGGACTAGTGTCCAGAGAAACAATAGGTTTGTTCGTAGAACAGTCAAAAAATATCAGAAACCATCAGAGGCATGCGCATTAATAGGTTTGTTCGTAGAACAGTCAGAAACTATCAGGAATTGTCAGAGGCATGCACATTAAAAAAAAACGTTCGTAGAAACAATTTGGCAGTTAGTGATTTAAAAATCCTTTGTCCGAAGAAAAAAATTTTTGGTTTAGGATCAGTTGCCAACTATCAGAATAATTTGCTGACCGGGATCAAATTTTTAGTTTGAGCATGCGTATTGTAGTGCTGTAGAAAGTGACATAGTTTTACTATTTTTCTGTCATTGAAAAAAAAAACACGGAAAAAGCTAACCAGTCAGTTCCTTCCAAAATAAAACTTGAGTAAAATCATTTGTATGTTGTAATACCGGACATTTTAAAAAAATATCTGGCTTCTTATTAGGATGGCTAAAGAATGACACACACATTACAACATTATTTACTCATTCTTTATGTTTTTCAGATGTATGACTATAATTCAAGTTTTGTTTCAAATGATGAAAAACTTTTAGTTCATTTTTATCAAAGACATCACTGTCGTGATGTCAAAATTTTCCACCCGTTCGTACAACAAAAATGGCCAATCGATTTACAACGAATCACAAACGGAATATCAGAGTTTGAGAAATTTCCAATCGATTGGAAATTCTTTCTACGAATAAACCTTTTTTTTAGTTTGAGCTTGCGTATTGTAATGCTGTAGAGAGTGACATGTTTTTACCTTTCACTATTTCTCTGTTATTGTGAAAAAAACACCACGGAAATAGCTAACCAGTTTGTGCCTTCTAAAATAAAACGTGAGGAACTCATTTGTATGTTGTAATACCGGACCTCTAAAAAAACATCTGGCTTCTTATTAGGATGGCCAAAGCATGACACAAAATTATTTACTTATTCTTTATTTTTTTCAGATGTATGACAATAATTCAAGCTCTTCTTCAAGTGATGAAGAACTTTTAGTTCATTTTCATCAAAGACATCACTATCGTGATGTCAAAATTTTCCACACGTTCATACAACAAAAATTGCCAATCGATTAACATGGTTAATTTTTAACTTAATGAGCATCTAGGTTTGAAAGGAAATTATACAAAAAGTAAAAGTGGCTCTAGTGTATAGAAATCTGGCAAGTAAAAAGTAGGGTTGTAGCCCAAAAATAACTAGTGAGACCAATTCCTATTGACAATGAGAGAAAACTTTTCTAACCTACATATGCATTACAGAAGCAATGAGAACATGCCCAACGGCGGCCATGGACGTGATTATCAACCTCACACACATGGTGGTGGTAACCGTTTGCAGAGAGAACAAGATATAGACTAAGTAAAGAGGAAATCATTGAAAAAAACTAAAAACCAAATAGCCTGGGACATGCAACAAGATGGTATGAAGAAAAAGTAAAGCTTTTTAAAGAGATTAGATAGGAAATTATGCAATAAGAATGAATGGGATCCAAAAACCATTACCAGAATTGGAAAGAATGCCATACATTGGTACACGGATGGCTCAAAAGTAATAGAAGGAACTGGTATAAGAGTGTATGGGCCAGGAACTGAACACTCCGAAAGCTTGGGAAAAAACCCAAGTATTTTTCAAGCGGAAATTTACGCCATAAGAAAGTGTGCCCAGTTCAATATTGATCTAGGCAAACTTAATGAACTAGGCGACACCAATACCAGACAGAAGAAAATGATATAGCAGATGAATGCAAAGACGGCGACTGAAACACCCTTTTGCGGTATTAGATACAATGTAATATTATGTTAGAAGATATAGGCAAAGCAGAAAAAAAAAGAAAATCTGACCATTGGAAAGTATCCTTCTGAGAGACTACAATCTGTTGAGATCAAAAAATGATTGATTAACTCAGGCTAAAACTGCAGGAACTAAGTAGAATGAAAGGAAAACAATAGATCTCTCCAATATTCATACTTTATTATATTGAATGTTAATGGGCATCATAACAGTCACTAAAAATAACTGAAATAATCATTTGAAGTAATTGTATAGAATACGAATTGTGAAGCAATCACTTATTTTTACATTATAATTGTGATTATATTAATTTCAGTGAAAATACAAAATATGACAGTCCACCATCTGAGCTAAAACATCGATCACAAATGTGTGACGTCAATCTTTTGTATATCTTTCAAATTTTAATTAAATTATCTTGTTTCTTCTCTTGAATGATATTTATTATAATTACTATAGAATCCAAGACTAACACACAAAATAATTCGAATTAGTGATCAAAATAAATTTTTAATTTGCAAACTGAAATATTTTTGAAGTATTTACAAATGTGTGATGTCATAAAGACGCCATTACTACTTTAGCGTATTGGTACGAAATTTGAATTGTATTTTAAAAATGTAAATTTCTTCTTCAAAACCCTTATTTTCTCAAGAAAAGTTCACATACAACAATATGGAGCAATTTTACAAATTCAGCTAATACGGTTATTATATTCGAAGGATTGAGTGGAACCCAGAAGTTAAGACTTTCTATTTCCGCCAGATCTGAATTATTTAGCTAATTAATCGTTTGTGACTGACATTGTATATTAATCTTGATCCTTTATTTCCAGACTGCAGCGTCTAGAAGAAATAAATTTACAAGTGAGGCACATATTTATTTCACATTCAAGACAATGCACAAAGATAAACCAGTCGATGAGACGTTAGAAGCAATAATTTTCAAACACGATACACTTGAAGTTAATTTAATTACGGTCCTCATTGATAGCCTGGATGTGTATCCTTTACTGACTGTTATCAAGTAAAGTTTTATTACTTATTCAATGAATGCCTTAGGTATAATTCACTAACGAATCTATAAATATTCACTATGTATGGAAAACGTACACGAGCGACATTAGAAATGTTTTACTCTCCAAACAATTACAGTCGAAAGTTGCACCAGCATTACATTTGCAGCCAATTTCCGCTAAGTGGTTATATGAACACGCGTATGGTTCTTTTCACGATCTAAGAAGCTGACCTGACCTGAGATGGGATAATGACGTGCAAAAAGCCATAAAAATATTAGACGTGACAGGGTCGTGTTTATTTTCTTGGCGAATAATAAATTATTAACTGAAAATTCTATAAAACATTCTTATTATATAGTATATTATTCAACAAGCATATAATGATGCATAATGTGAGTGACATAAACACCTGAGTGAATAATAGCCACTATATGGGAGTAGAATACTATATTTTGTCCACGACTATGAATTTTACCTGTTTAGGTATACATTTTTTTTTCAAACTAAAACACTATAGTTTATTATATTTATATAGTATATTACTTCCTATGTTATTGAACAGATTATATATTTAATAAGTATTCAATTCACTGTATGATTCACTTTACGCTATTTTTTTTATTGGTGCACTTTGAAATTATAAATACTGGTATAGTTGAAATAATACCCTTCTTGGTGTGCGTCATCGATTGTTAATCTCTTTCTATCACATTACGCAGGAAGAAATGGAAAAAAAGGAAAGTCTGTGATTAATCCTAATAAAAATATCACAGTAATGAACCGTTTGAATGTTTTACAAACGTTAACCCTAATCTTTGACTTACAAAAATTTGATTGGTTGACGTTAAGATTACGCGCCAGCGCAACCTATCAATCGCGAGGTTGAAATACTACGAAGGCGTAACTTTCGTAGCGGCAATGTGTCTTACGTCTTTTTCTACTGTCACACTGACAGTTCTTGTCAGGTGTGTACTTTGTTGCTTATGGTCAATTATTATTTATGAGAAGTGAATATTAATCTTATTGTTATATTTATCGAAATAATACAAAAATATCCTAGATACACGAAAAAACATCAGCATTTTGAAAGTTCTGAAGTATTTTCAGTTAGAAAAAGAAGCTGGTAAGGTAAATGGCCCAACTATCGGACGCTTAAGAGCAAAGTCGACCTTTAAGCGTTCAGAAAAAATATATGCTCTGGAAAATCACTGACACGGATTGCATTTCAGGTTCCTATATTCCTTTGCCTATCATAATATATTATCTCGTTTGATAATAATAAATATAGTTGTCTAATAATTAATTATTTATTAAAAAAGGTACATTTGTCCCAGTCATCGGACGCTCTAACAGAGTGAAGCTCTACTTATCGGACGGGAGATGTCCCTATTATCGGCATATGTGGGATATATTATATAATAAAACAAAAACATAATTTCCAATTGATTTGAAATACAATAGAACAAGAAACAAAAATCAATTCTAAACTGCTTAAAATACAATAAAAACGTTTGCTATGTATTCAAAAAATGAGCGTTCTGTCATCCAGCCATTATCTGACTTGCCAATCCCCCACGATTTTGGAGCATTATTGATAACCTCCAATAACCCAACAGTATTGCACATAAAAAGTACAGCAATTGCTTCTTTTCCGTTATTATTTCACATGCTGTATACAGGTTTATCACCCTTTTAGTTAGAACTTTTTCTCCTTTGGGACACAAGAAAACGGCCGTTTCGTCGTAGATATAAACTCTATTTGGTTCGGTTACATTGTTTTGATTTTCTTTTAAATAATTATTTACCTCATCGAACCATTGGCGTATTTTTTCTTCTGTCACTTTAGATCGGTGTCAGTCAGGCTCTGTGGAACCCTTCTGGGTCTTCTTAAAATCTCTTATACCAATGACGGCCGATAAATAGACTTAAAAATGGAGCATGATCCTAGCTATCGGACATGTAATAAAATAATTAACTATCTCAACTATCAGTCAGTTTATGTACCAAATATCGGTCATTTCATGTACGAACTATCGGTATAGCAGTTTATTAATGAGCTTACATAAATATAATATTTAATTAACTCTTTTATTTAATGAAATATGCTATGCCGATAACTGGTCGGGAAAATCATTGGTATATCAAGAACTATTGTATTCTGAAATATCTTAGAAACTTTTCATCAGTATTGTGTAATGCAATTTGAAAAAAAACATAAGTAACATTGTTGTAGTTATCGGACACCTGTCCGATAGCTGGTACATAACTCAATTTAAAATGTTCCACTTATCGGCCACCATTTTATAGAAAAAAACAACGATAATTAACAAAAAAAACTATTGTGGAATAATTAATATACAATATTATACTAGAAAAATCAAGCCCATAAAGATATTTTTTTTAAAACATCAAAAATGTAAGATTACTGAAAAGCATTGTCTTACCTACTTCGCTAGCGAAATGACGCCTTTGGCTAATGTTGTTACCACTCAACTATTTTCAAGCTTACTGATAATTATAGAAGTTCGTAGGAGGGGTAGGTTGTGTCAACAATGTGGCCAAAGTGCGCATTTTTTCAGAAGAATATATTTTTCGTCTCAAAGATATACACTTAACTTATTATCAATAAAAATCCAAAAAAGTGTCCGATAATTGGGACGTGGCCGATATTTGGGCCATTTACCTTAATTATTAATTTCATAGCCTTCTCGGCTTTGGCTTAATACATAAAATACTTCAACCTAGAATTGTAACTCCTATGTTGTCAGCAGTGACTACTGTTTTAACTGCCATCTGAAGTTTGGCCGCAGGAACTATAAAATTCAGCGAGAATTTTAAATATCAAGTTAGAATTTCATCTTTCAAAAAAATAAATCGACTGTTTACCTAAAGATCACAAAATTCAGCTGCTTATAAAAATATATATAAATTATAACTCTTGTTGATGCAAGATTTGGTGAAATACTATCAGTTATAATTTATATGTTTTCATGAAAGCGGTAGAGTAAGAGTTAAAGCAAAATTTTTGCAGAAGGTAAAGTTTGCAATATATAATTTGTGTGTGTAGGAAAAAGTATATGGTGAACGACGAATACTTTAAATAAAAAGACTTTGGGGAATTAGGTATTTATTTAGTGATAATAACAACATTTTTAACACACATACCTATACATAACACACAACATACTATATACCTAACTAGATTATTTCCCAATATTCTGCTATTTTCATTCCTAAAATATTAGTATTTTGTGTTATTTTTTTATCCATGTGGTCTAGCATCTAGTTCTAAACAATTCAACAAGGAGGGTTACATATGAAGTACCTATACTCATTTCTATAGTGTCTTTCCCTTTGAAAGCGTTTTTTTAGAAAAAAATTTGATATAGCTGCTTCCATTATTGGATCAACAAATGTTGAATCCTTGTTAGTATTCATGAATTTTGGAAATTCCATATCATCTCCTCTTGAAATAGTATTAGGTTTCCTTTTTACACCATAAAAGGAGAATCCTAATTATTAATTAACCTATAAACTCTATAATATAATGTAGATTTAACAAAATAAAATTGTTTGATTTCATAATTTACTATGGATCTAATACATCAAGTAAAAGCCTCATCTATTCAATTTATAAACTTACACCTAATATTATATTTAGGTGATTACCTGGAATGAATGAAATGAGAACAGCTTTTCTTTTCAGCCTCTTTTTCCTGGTACTTTACAGTCATCACTAAACTGTCTAACACAAACACGGGAATTTTGGTATATTTGTTTTGAAGGCATGCAGTGTAACTTCACATTATTAACATTTCTCAGCCAGGAGTCAAATACTTCAGGTTCATGTTTCGGAAACCGATGTTAAGCACTCGTTTTGTCTCAGCAAAACGGAACTCAACAATGTTTTTTACGTGGTTTGTGGGCAAGGATTCGATAGCTTGGGAAGGAATTATTTTATTTTAAGTGGACTGTATTTCTTTTTTCTTACTTCCCTCCTTTGCTCTCAGGTCCCTCGCAGAAAACCTTCGTTGTTATAAACTTTATTGTTGAAGTACGATGAGTAATTAAACGCTTTTTTCGGAATTTACGATTATATTGATATGTTATTAACGAAGAAAATGCACAATTTATTTAGCCAAGCAAGTCTGTTAAGAATTATCTTGAATTCTTAACAGTTTGTCTATTTTTCCCACTTTTGACATCTTGACATTACGATTGGTGATGATCAGTGCCCTCTGCAGTTTGGCCGCATCGTAACTCAAAACATTCTCTCCAATCCCAGTTACAATTCTAGGTTGAAGTATTTTATGGGCTTAATACGATCCTGATGATTTTATTTATCAAATTTAAGGTTAGCTATATGTCAAAATAGCAAATAAAGTAAACGACATGCCGAAAACCCGGATATACGTCACAATCGATGACGCACACCAAGAAGGGTATTATTTCAACTATATCTATTACTACTACAACAAAAAAAAAACGGAAATAAGAACTAATAATGTAAAATGGTTGAATTGCGTTGTCATGGAAATGAGGAAAACATAAACGAATTTGCATTTTGAGGGAAGTTCAACCTCATTGAGTTCTGAGAATGTTAACAGTATCAATTTAAATACCATTTCCCACGATTTGGAAAATCGAAATGTTAATATCTCAAACAATACCAACTGCACTTTCCATTTTCATTTATAAAATTGAAGTTGTTGAATATTGTTCGAATGAAGGTTTTGACGTTACAAAGTACTCCTGTCAGATCAATAATAATAAAATTGTCATTTAGACTTTTTTTCTCGAAATGATGATGTTGCCATGGTAACTTTAAAAAACGCGCGTGTTAGAAAGTTCGATTTAAACACGCCGAGGCGTGCTTAATAGTATAGGATTGTTTACCGGTCGACAGCAATGCTGGAGACCGGTATCACTCTTGACGTTCGAAATGCTTATACCATTTTTTGCGCGATCGTATTGAAATAAGCTTCGAAGAAAATAATTTAAATATCTTTGGAATGAACGAAATGTCAAAAGTGACATTTATACTTCTCGATCAGTTTAAAATATAATTAGCATTTTGGTGAAATTGTTTTTATGCTATTTATTACTTTTTATATTGATCTGTTCGATTCTGTTCATTAAAAAATATATATCTTATTTTTTTTGTTCCTTTTGTGTAATGAATGAAGTAATATATTATTTAGGGCCACTCAAATGTAAGTAGGGCTAAGACGTCGGTAAGTAATTTACTTACCGACGTCTGAACGGTAAGTAAATCACTTACCGACGTGTTAGACTTAGAAACCAGTAAACACAACCTACCGTCGTGACAACCGATGCTGTAAATAAACAAAAAAGATCGATCGCGCAAAAAATAGGTAAAATGTTTCACCAATGAAAAAAAATTATTTAAAACGTCACTTTTGCTTTTGACATACACACTAGATAAAAAACTGCATATAAAACGATCTACTCATATATATATATACAACATCGTATATATCTTCATAGCCTGATGGTTTACGGCTCTGACTTGAAGAAGCGAGGAATTCTACACATGGGATCGAATCTCAATCGCGGTGAAAATTTTTATTTAATATGTGTCGTTTGTATGAATAATCTTCAATATAACGATGGCTTAAGTGCAAAACGTCGTAACCCACCAAATATTTAAAAAACCAATTTTATTCTGGCGCTCAAAGCTCAAAACTCAAAGCATTGAGTTGACCTTCACATTCTGGCAAATCATCTTAAGCCACAGATACCGGATACATTCATTTTCCGCGCTAAAACATAAAGTTCTATCGAAACCAGGTTTTTTGTTTGCACTGAACAATTTTAGTTATTGGGGATACGACGTTTTGCACTTAAGCCATCGATAATTATGTGTCATGTGACCTTTTCATTAATCACACCTGTTATTCACTGGTGAATAATGTACGTCATTATACTTATACACGTAAAATGTTGAAATTTTCAAATAGTCGTGGACAAAATACTTTATTTTATTGCAATGTATTATTTGTGGGTGGTCAAAAAATACCGGCAATAATGGCAATTTATATGTGATGGTAACATATAAGTATGAAAGAAATCTTTATTTCGACACATTCTGAAATACTGTCAGTTATTACGTTCTGCAGTGATAGTGTGGTTGAAGATATCCAGTGCAAAAGCCGTTTCAGGCAGTAGCCGAAAATGTTTTTCTGTTGAAGCAAAAATAATTGTTGAAAGTGTTTATTTATAGCAACGAACATTAATAGTTAGTAGAGCGAAAAGTTTTTTGGTTTTATTGTCAAGCCATGTTTTTCTGTTGAAGCAAAAATAATTGTTGAAAGTGTTTATTTATAGCAACGAACATTAATAGTTAGTAGAGCGAAAAGTTTTTTGGTTTTATTGTCAAGGCGGTTTCTTCGATATTCAGCACCTTGCTCAGTTCAGATATGGTATAGTTTATTTCTTAATGTCTGACAGCACAGTAACCTCATTAAATATTCAAATAGAAAATTATCTCTTACAGAGTGATCCTAAGAATTTCACAAGTAAATACTAAAATTGTAATGCAAAACAAGTATAGTAAGGTGTCTGTATTGATTATCTATACATCTCTGTTTCAGCTCAAAATACAATATGGTTATAAAACTGAACAATGCCAGCTAAACGATAAACATTGCGGCAGTGGCGGAGATTACGATATTAGTTCATTTTGCTTATTCAATTAGATTCGGTCAACATTACAGTTGAAATAAAATTCATCCGTTTAAGCCTATTAACAAGTTACATTTTTATTTAAATTAATTAAAGAAAATATAGTTCAATTTTCATAATTCAAATTTATTGATATTGAGTTAAAGTATATTGAGTAAAGTAAAAATACCATTTATAGGAAATATAAAATTCAATCTATAGTATCATCCTCTTCGCTGGCCATACAAGAATCATCCGAAGACTCGTCGAGAGAGATCAATATCGGTTCTATAGTTTGTTCTATGAGGTTATCTAAAACCCACATTTTCTCTTCCTCTTTAATGATTCACAGCATCTCTCCAGTTCTCTTCAGTTATTGTTGTCAATGAGTAATTCAGGAGTTCACGAACATCTTTCATTTTAAATGTTTCATTATGTCTAGCTACATAACCTTTCATTTGGGCCCATATTAACTCTATCGCATTTAATTCACAATGGTATGGCGGCAAACGAAGCACTGTTATCCCACGATTCTTGATTATTTCATCAATAACAAACTTTTTAAATTCTAGCTTGTGATCTGAAGCAACCTTTAAAAGTTCTTTTTTCAACATATCATCTTCAAATGGTATATCTTTCACGATTAACCAGTTTCTAATATCAGCTTTTCTCCAAGGGGTAGATGGGTGATTTTCTGTTAATCGCGAATGATAAGTGGCATTGTCCATAATGATTACAGCATTATTTGGAATTAATTCGACCATTTATGTAAAATACTCTTCAAAAACATCTGCAGTCATTTCTTCATGATAGTATTTGGTTGATGTTGACTGAAACTCCAATGAACCACCTTCAACGAACCCTTGATTGCATAGTCATTATGATCTGCTTTAGAGACAACCACATCTGGTTTCCAGTCAGGAATTCCAAGTTGAATTCGAACTTTTTTACTTGCAAGCACGTCTGGTAGTTTTTAGCATGCTCGTCACAGTGGAGTTTTTGTTGATTCTGTCTGTATTCCAATTTTTCTTCCACCCCCTGTGTCGGAAATTTGGTTTTGAGTAGACTGCGTGTATCTGGAAATGTTGTTCATAGCTTTCTGCCTAATAGTAAGTCACAAGTGCGGGCAGGTCTTGCTTAGGGGTGGTATTGTAATTTGAAACGGCTAACAAGGGGCCTTGATTGCTGTTAGTGGCTTTTACAAGAAGGCTTTTTACTGTTTGAGCATTCATCCATTGCTCTGAGAATATTCGGGACTTGAGGTTTTAAGAATTATGTCATATTTCGAGGCGAAATTGAAAAATTCTATGTTAAATGGTGGTCAGTTGTCGGAGAATATTTCCATTGGGATGCCATCTATTGTGAATATATTTTTTAATGAAGAAATAGTTGTTGTAGCTGTTTTATTGATTATGATGAATTTGCTGAAGGAGTCACAGATCACAAGGAAATTCATGCATTTGTGGGATTGAAAGTCAGCGCTGATTTTTTCCCACTGCAATTTTGGGACTTGATGTGGCATGAAAGGTTCCTTTTGATTACTGCGGGACTATACCAGACAATCCTAGCAGCTCAGTACCATTTCCTCTAAGGCTTTTGTAATTCCCTTTCAGTAGACTGATGCCTCGGCTAGTTTCTTGCGGAACACCTTGATGACTGTGATGCAGAAATTCCAATATTCCGGGTCTAAGAACATGTGGGACTAAAATTCGTTTTTTCTGAAATATATCTTTGTGTACATGAATTCAATTCAGGTTTTTTCAAGTTGATTTTGTACTTTGGCCAGCCCAAGATTGTATAGTTTTCAATTTTCTTCATAATTGAATCATCAGAGAAAGCCTTCGAAAGTTTTTATATATTTTTTTATTTCATTTAACCCAAACCTAGTTCAGTATCACTATCGTCTCCATTTAAATTAATAGCTAAGGGTTCTACAGTGACATTAGCATTTCGATGGGTACATTCAACCTTAATAATATAATGAATCAAATGTTTTCAGATATCAATGGGAATATTACTTGTCACATTTCTAATTCAATGTGGGTGAAACGTCTTCAGATCCAGCTCTAGATTTTAGATGATGCTACATATGTTCTATAGGGTTAAATATGCAATAATATGAGGGAAGATGTAATACTGTATGGCCCATATTTTTATCGATAGTATCACAAACGTATTATTTTTCGGTATTGAACGCTGTTAAAACTTGAAAGACATGAGGGTTTTGTAAGATTCTTCAAAATACATTTCCCGTTTACTGCTGTTGTTATTTGGTACTTTTTTTAATGGGTATAATATATTTTTATCATATTGATAGCACGATTTCAGGAAGAGACCCTAAACCGCAATAAACCATAGGCAGACATTGGAATTTAGGCAGAATAAAATAAATAAATTGTATCTCAATTCTCCAAAATCGAATAATTATGGACAATAAGTAGGATATTCAAATGAGGGAACCTAAAACCTAAACATAAAAATTACGCGCACATATACTACCTACTTATATAGGAAATAGTACTCCCATAGGCTCCGTACAATTGCATCTTGCGCCTTGCTTGGATGACAACTTACTTTATTTAATGGGAGGAGGCTACGAGAATAGTACTTTCTAGTATAAATAGTAGTCGTTTTCATTTAATGGTTGATTTTGCAAGTGTATATAATAGATACTTATCTGATTTGTTCATGTATTGGCAGTTTATAAAGAAAGTTTGTGGAATCATCACTCATCAGTATATTTGAATTAAAAATTACGCAAAAATTTTTGCCTCTACCCTAGTTAAGCCTGTTAGTAAGGCTGCTTTTACGTTAGAGGAAAAAACCATAATACTGAATGTCCACGATTAACTTGTGCACCAACGTCCTTCAAGTAATGTTCGGGACATAGTTAACGCCTGTTCCAAAATGACGGAAGTTGGAGAAGCGACCTTTTATAGTTTTTGAAAGAAGGAAAAAAGCGGAACTGTTAGTTCTCTAAGAAGACTGGAGGAGTAAGCCATTGTAAATTGAAGTATTCCATAAAAGTGCTATTAGGAGACAGGTCCACTCCTTTTATTTTGATATTGAAATTTCATCATTAGAAGAAATTATTTCCTTAAGCAGTCAAAATTATCTGCAAGTTTTTAACAAATCAGTTCTTTTTGGGGTACAAATCATTCTTATATGTAGAACTTACCAATTAATTAAAATGAATAATCTAGGATCTTATTCTTACCGAAAAACACTGCACTGTCACGGCAAATTAACACTTCTAAATATATTTGAATGGTATTAGGGTTCTATTGTCTTCACTACCCGCAGTTCACCATATAGCGAAAGTTGCCAACTGAACACTTATTTACATGAAGAAGCGCTTAAAATTTTGTTTAATTCTTTGAATTACGTTGAAGTGTTTCAGACACGTTTTTGAATTTATATTGAGCTCTCCAGTTATCAATATGATAAAAATACAGTATATGATATTGTTGCATAATATTCCATCACAATTATATGCATGTATTATTGTTATTCTCTGTAATTTTTTGGAAGGAGGCTTTGTTTTATATTTGAAAATATTTATATATATAAGGTGGTCAACCATTTACCGCAAAAAAGACTTGTAGCTTGAAGAATAAAAATTTAGAAAAATATCTTTCAAAGCACAATTAAATAAAAGAATAAATAAATAAAAACGTTAGTCTCAAATAGCATTCTACCAGCCAAACATTTTAGTTGTAAAATAATCATTCTATTAAGCCTTATATTGTCGCTTTTCGAAGAAATGAGTACGATACTGTGCTATTTTTATTGGATCAACGACTACCTGCTGTGGGTTTTGGTCTTAAACCAATCATGTTGGCATGAGTCAAAACGAAATACACATTTAAGTTAAAAAGATAAACTCTGTGTGGATTATTTTTTCCTATTTCTAATTTTTATTTATTATCATGAAATGTTTCCATCTTAAAGACAATATAAATGAAAAGTAGAAATTCGCTACCCCTCCCCTTCCCCATTAGATATTTCATTTATATTATTTGGCTAAGACCTTATTTAGATCACAACTCCGGAGTTTTTTTCCTTTTTTGGGAGCCGTTCTTGTTCCGGAAGCACTGCGGCCTGTTGGCTTATTGTACTATACGTAAAATTTAGTCCATCCACCCAGTTATCCCCGTGTTCGACGAGTGTCTGAGGTCTCTAATATATTATTTGGTAGTTAAAAAATATTTATTGTAGAATTATTTTGTAGATTTGAATTTTGTCGTTTAACAGCTACACATATAGAAGAGTTTGCCCAACTACTGTATTTTCTAAAATCAATAAAAGAAATTAGTGTTAACGGCAATCCAATTCCAGAACAAAACTATCATCTGTTGTTACAAAGAGAAGTTTGTTGTATATCTTTGAAATATTGTAATATAAATACTGAAGGTGGGTAACAGATTTTAATATTTTTGCATTTGTTCCAACAAGAATAAGCAGCTTTAAAAAAATAACTGGTCATTACTGCGAGTTTATTTTACACTATTATCTGAAAGTTTTCGGTAATCTCTGTTATTGAAACAATATAATAAAACAAGCATGTAACCCCAGATGCATTGCTGCTACATGTGGATTCGGTAATATTATATTATAGCGTTAAATCATTATAAATTCCGATATTTTTGAAAACACTTGAATATAGTATTTCCTTTTAGGAATGAAAAATATATGCCGTGAATTAAACAAGCCCCATGAAAACCCATTACTCCACTTAAATTTGGCAAGTAACGCGTTGTACGATGAGGGTGCTTTCTATGTAGGAAAATTATTAAGGATGAATAGAACTTTACTATCAGTAAACTTATCGGATAATAAAATAACTAGTTCAGGTATTAGACCCTTATTGGATGCGATACAAAAATTTGAGCTAGACGAAGAAGAGCTAATCGAGAGGAGAAGAATCAAATTTACCCACCAGAAAAAAATAGTAAATATTGTTTATTTTTGATTGGGCATTTTATTTTCCATTTTTACTTAGTTTCTATCTACCACTTCTCAATTTTCTAATATCTTCTTACATGCTTGCCTTTTTCTTATTGTGAATTTATAAGTTCAAATTACAAATTACTTGCAAGAGCAATGCTATTTTAACGCAAAAAGTTGTTAGATCTACAAATAAACCAAGTCAGTTCATTTATTTGGTACCTATCAATGGGATCTATCCCACAACATGGTAAGAAATTGTACCTAGTCAGTTAAAGAAATAAAATTTATGGTGATGATGGTGATTTTATGACGAATATAAACATTCTCATCTCTCTCTCTCTATATAAATATTTCGTGTCGCGGTGTTTGTCTTTGTGCTCCTCTGAAATTCCATGGAATTTTTTAACGTGTATTTGGTAGGTAACGGAATAGGTCGTGTTATTATATTGTGTCACAAGAGCAGAAAATAAGCTTTGGCAGCCCGAGATTAGATGCACGAGCGAGCGCAGTTGATAGTTAAGGGTGACTAAAGGTTTCATGCATGTGTGGCACAATACTTTGGCATACACCGACGTTTAATTAAAAAATGTATGTGAACCGTTAAGTACTTAAATGATAGATGGTAAAAAAACATCAAAAGTCGTGGAGTTAAAAATTTTCCTTCCGTTGGCTGCTGAATAATACTTTCCACTGTTTTTCCAGAATATACAGAAGATATAAATTTATTGCTTACACCTTTTAATTTCAAATCCATCTAATCCATTATTTTATCAATAATTACCGATTCATGTAATTTTAGATTGATTCAATGACCAAACCAATAGAAGCAAGTTTGTCAAGAAAATCAAGGTCTACAAAAAGCAAATTGAAAAGTAAGTATAGTTTATTTACGATAAAAAGACGATGACGTTGCAAAACAAAATACTGTGATGTTGCCAAGCTGTAGTTTTTTTCTTTACTTAACGAAAACACAAAAAATCCAACAACAAAAGTCAATCTGATATTAGTAAACAGTTCTTGATAATAATGAATACAAATAGCGAATACTATTACTTACGTCTCTTACAGCAGTACCTACTTAAGCGGGAGAATCGGGCTCCCATTTCGGCATTCACGTTCAAAATAGCTTAACAAAGATGTTACCATCTCTTGACATTTTCTGTTCAGCTGCTTCGGCATTTTATTAACTACACACTGCAGATTTGCCTAAATACTTAATTAGTTATGAAAATAACTGTTTTTTTAATCAAGAAACAATGAATTTAAAAGCATTTAAAAAACTTGTAAATATTAGACGATGATCGAATTTCAATAAACGTAAAACAAACTGGGGAATTTTACCAGTTGATCTGACAACGTCTCCAAGTTTTGCCAACCCGTTTGCTGCAAATTGCCCTGGCTGTTGAGGATAAATTGTATTTACGGTTGGTAAATTAATATTAATATGATAAGCAGGAAAGTAACTAAAAATGATATAATCGTCTTTTTATCGTAAAAATCCTATACAGGGTGCGGCAGATAAACGGTCAATTAGAGATATCTCGAGAACTAAAGGTATCTGAAATATGAAAATTGGCATGAAGGGGTTTTGAATAATGAGCTATTCAATGAAAATATTGCCGTCACCATTCTACTTCCGGTTATACCGGAAGTCGCACATAACATTGTAATTTTTAATGGAAGACCCTGTATATTTTTAAATTTTAGGAATATTTACGTTATTCTGAACATTTTTTG
>CAJUYH010006442.1:12102-32230 GCA_910591685.1 Galerucella tenella | reverse complement strand
GTGTCTTGTGCCTTTTATACATTTTGGTTATCTGTGAGAATGGCAACTCAACGGTATCTTTTTTCCGTCTCCCAAGGTCTTCAATGTAGAGGTGAAACATTAACATTGGGAAAGTTGTGATGTTCCTCCTTATTAGAATAGATCAGCCTTAAATCAGCTTTTATTGGTACACCTTTGTGGTTTAATGATTTGGAACTCTTGTAGTCGTTGCGTCAGTAGGCTGCCCCATTAATTCTTATCTTCTTAGCTCCTCAATAAACCTTCGATAATCATCAATGTGCTATTGGCTTATGTAGTCTGTATAGTTATAGCTATTATAGTAGGGCACAAGGCGCTGTAAACCTAATAGACAAGCAAAGTTGATGGCTTGACAGTCGAAGCTATGTGCTGACTATGTCACCTGAAGAAGGAAACTGCAGAATATCGATACATCTGTTTGGCGACTGTGCAATTTCTTCCACTTCGAGATTAGAAGTCTCCGGCAAGTAGTGTTGCCGCCGAGACGAGAGATTATTGCCTCTCGTCTTGTCTCGCCCTCTCTCGACGAGACGAGATAAGACGATAGAAGTACCCTCTCTCGTCGAGAAATTCTCGTCTCTCTCGATCTCTCTCGATCTCTCGATCTCTCTCGTGGAAATTTTTGAAAATATTCTTAGTAGGCTTATGGCTTTTTTAAATATTATCTCAATTTTAGCTTGAGATAGAATAAAATTGAGGTAAGAAACAGAAAATATATAATAGGCGTAGGTACTAACACTATTTCTAAATATTTCCTGATTATCTATAATTTGTGTTGAAACGTACATCATTGTAGCTGCACACTCAAATGACCACACTGTATAAATGCGAAATAAGAGTACGGTGAAAAATGCAATCTTTTCAAAAATAATAAAACGCCAATTTTAATAATTAATTTTTATCCAAAGAGTCAGAAAAAATATTGCAACAGTTAACATAAAATTTACTAATGAACTAAAAAACCTAGATAGAAAAAAGGTTGATATAATGATGTATAAAAAGTAACTCCAAGTGAGAAAATAGTAGGTACGAACTTAAATAATAAATGTCACCTCACTTGGGTTTTGAGGAACAAATATAATGCGATGCAAAACTTCCCAGCTTTTTTATTACATCGTCGGGGTATTTTAAATAAAATATCTTATTTTTTTGCTACTATCTGAATTTACCTTTCTCATATTTGATATACAGGGTGGTTCATTAGTGCGACCAATGTCAATATCTCCGGTACCATTAAAGATAGCGGATAGAATCTGAAAATTTAAAAAAATGCAGGGTGTTCTATTTAAAAAATGGGAATTTTTTACCGTGCTGGTTTTTTCGAGCACCGTTTATAGAGAAAAATAATTTTATAACAGACACCTCTTAACCCTTAATAAGCTTCATCAAACGTTTTCCTGCTCTCTTTATTGGTGCAGAAGATATTGACCTTTGTCGCACTAATGGGCTACCCTGTAGTAAATACCAAGCAAAGTTTGGACACATTTGGGTGAGGTTCTGTTATATTTGACATATATTGCACACAATTTATGTCAAATATGGTAGAACCTTACCTCAACGCGTTAATATTTAGCTAAGTTCTTACTATATTTGGTTAAAATCACGAGAGAAGCGAGACGAGACGAGAGGAGGTCGTATCTCGTCTCGTCTCGCCCTCTCTCGACGAGACGAGAGACACATTTTGTCTTGTCTCGCGGCAACACTACCGGCAAGAAACTACATAAAAGGTAGAATCTCGAGGCTGATTGGCTACATAAAAACAGTCAAGCTGGAAGATGTGATTCAAATTGAGAAGACTGCGATAGATCTGGAAAGATCCCAGTGAAATAGGTCAAATAACCATCTTGTCACCTCTATTCTTATCTAATATAACTTGAAATGTACAAGAAAATTCGATTAACAGAAGAGATGAGCAAGGTAAACGGAGCAGCGTTTAGCTAGCGTTAGATCTAAGGTGTCGAGAAAGTGAATCATTTGCATTTAAAACTGAAAGTATCTGATAATGGTGCGGAAATTGGCGTAGATTTATGGTTTTTTACGAAATTTGGGATTAACTGTGTTCAATGAAGCTGTCATAAAGTGTCAAAGAAGCAGATGCTGCTTCACAAAAAACAGAAAATACAGTTGAGGCTTTTGTTGCAAACCCAGCCATGGTTCAAATTTGTGTTTTGGGAATATTAAAAACTCAATGATATTGTTATTTTTGTTTTAATTGAAATAAGTATTTCAAAGGAGGCTTGATAGCTTATATTTCATCATTTCCTCAACTGATTAACGACCTAATTTATCACATAAGGAATAATAATAAAAGGGTTGATCTTATGGACTTGGCTGGACCATAAATCAATTTAGAAAATAAACAGCAGCAGGTGAAAAACTTCATTAACCATCTTGCGAATTGAGTACTAATGCTGTTATCCTCTATGTCGATTTCAACATCACCGGAACCAGTGCTCCTAGTTGCTTTTTGAACAGATTGCTGGTATCGAGCATTTCCAGGATTTATTTCGAAGAAAAGCTAGCTTCTGAGGTTTTATTGGAATTTTTCCGGTATACAACTGATGCAGTGTCAATTCGATAAGGAGTTTTTTCATATTTCGAATGTGAATTGTTTCCCAACATCCATTGTGAACGGATGTTGTTTTGATCCGCAAGTATTTTTATGACTTTTATTTACAGTTTGTTATGGTATTTTCCTATATAATACCACGAGAGTGAAAATTTTGTAAGCAAAATTTTTCGATTGTCATGAAAGTTTGTTGCTTGGTGGCAATTTTGCCAGTGACATTTTTAACAAAACTACGAGCCGTCAGGCGAGTGGTTTTGGATTAAATGTCATGAGCAAAATTACCTAGAAGCAACAAACTTGAATACGACAAGAGAAAAATTTTACCTTACAAAATTTTTAATTGAGAGGTATTCGACATGACTATTTCACGAGAGGAAAACTAAAAAATCATATGTTTAAACGTTTTATTTATTGCAAACTTCAATTATACAAAGCCAAAAAAATAATAACATGGAAAAAAATTACTTATTTATGTAAAAAGTACAATTATTATAATTGTACGTTGTAGTATTATTTTGGGGATTGTTTTGGATCGTAACCTGTGATGAATTTAAGTTAGATTAGAAACTGAGGATTCCTTTTCTTTATTTTTATTTTCTCGAAGATTCTCTAAAAGTTGGAAATGGTGTTCTTCATTTAATTGTAAATATGGTTTCAAAGAATGGGCAGAACAATGTCCCGTAAGCTTAATTACTTCTTGTTCACCAACTCCTTCTTTTGCTAGTGCAGATATTGCAGAAGCTCTATGTGAATGATTGGTTATTTTTATTTTTTTTGTGTCTATACCAATTGATTCTGCCGATATTTTCGTCCACTTTGAAATTGTATTAATTTATTCCCAATGGTGAATTTTTGTACCATATTCCTCCCAATTTGGATGTACTGTTAAAAATAATCTTGTTGTTGTTAGATGGGGATTGGATTCTCTTTTTTCAATAATTTTTAAAAATAAACGAACGGGACACAAATTTGTGTTAGCATTATTTCTTACCAGCCACTTACTGCCAGAAAAAGCTTTTGATCCTCCTTGTGTCGTTTTGGAAAATATTGGATTATATTCTACCCTGCCAGTAAAATTACCTTCATTATCATATTCTTTTTTAATGTAATTAATATCACAATTAGCAGCTTCATTTCCACGCCATGCTAATTCGAACGAACATAAATGAAAAAACTTTTTTTGTAACCCATCAGTATTATCTTCAGAATAGCTTTCTACCATTTCCATTAATTCTACTTCGGTAAACGCGTTAGAACTTCTTTTTCTGGTTTCAGGTTCAGCCTACGTTTTGTATCCCTGGCCAATCTAGCAAATGTATGGGTAATATCTTTAAATGGATCAATTTTGATGTTAAATTCTAGAAAACATTTTTCCTGAACCATTTGAGCAGTCGTATTCCGAAGTGTTTTCACACTAGCTTCAGTATAATCAATTCCAACTCTTTTTTTTCATGTTAAAACCATAATCTTCAAGAACTTTTGCTATAACTTGTTCAGAAGTATCCTTTTCTAACATAATTACGTGCGTCCAGAAACATTCTAAACTGTTCCCACGCAGACTTTTTTGTCTTCATAGTATTTCGCGGTACACTTTGCTTAATTGTACTCTCTATTTCATTTATTGAATTATTTCCAAATCTTGTATTATTCATGTTAATAATACTTATTTAAATTTTTGAAACAGTTTTAATAATTTTTAGACAGTTAAATAAATAAATAAACAACTTAGTTTCTTCAGAAACCACTAACAAAGATTTTAGGTATATTGAATTTCATCACAAAGTGATAAAATTTTATGATTGATATATTAAACGTCAAAAAATTGCGGCGACAAGATAAAAAATTACCAGTTCAAAACCTTCAAATTTTGTCAGTATCAATTTACTCTAGTGAAATAGTCATCACAAAACTGTGAACTTACGTTCTTCATAATAATTTTATTATGTCGTCAGGTCAAATTCTCTCACCGCCACCCACAGAATGTCCTAAAGAAAAAAGAACCATTGTCCTGCACTATGACTGTTCTTATAGAAACTCGAGTGGATTATGATTATTTTTGTAGAAACATGGAAACTCTAGGCACTTGTAACTGGCTGTTGTTACTGAAATAGAGTTGCTGTATGTATTCTGGGACTTTGGATGTTTTTGTAAGAAAGTCCTCAAACACAAGATGATCATAAGCTGTACCTACAGTGGTCACTTGATCAAATACCTATAATACATAATAGTAGTATCATGTGTACAAGATATCTACTAAAATTATTCAATCAGTATTCGTAGCTCAAGGAGGATCTTCCTTTGTTGAAACATTGGCTCATATTAATGTAACCAGCAATACCTACTACTAAAGTTCCCTGCTTAGAAAGTTAACGGAAAATATTTTTAATACACTCTGTAAACGTGAAGGATATTTAGCGTTGTCACATTTACCATCAACAAGGTTATGTATATATTTAAAAATATATTTTGGAATTGGTAAACCAGTATGTTATTATTAACACACATACTATGAGAATTCGATACGTCTCTGCGTACATCTTCTTCCCTCTTACATTCCTCAACCCGCCCACTCCAAATGTTAATATATTCTGAAGAGTTTAATTTAGCACATAGCAATAGCGGGCGGATGGATCGCGGGGAGTATCGGTCGGGCGGGCGGTGGGGCTCTCTCGACCCCGCTGATCTGATATTCCGATCGTGTCTACGCTGGCATTGTGGACACAGGAATATATTAAAAGTGGATTCGGTTTGTTGACGTTTGCACAGTCAGATTGCGAGAGAGGCTGCCAAGATGGTCGGGTGCTCTTTAAGCTCTTTGCTGGTGAGAAAACTTCAAAGGATATCAACTTTCCCATCTCTGAGCTATACTTGGGTAGCTGGAATATCCGATACTCCAACGGGCCTTAATATTATTGCGAAGTTTTCTCAATGATGTTTGTACAAACATCGTTTTAATGTTGGTATATTCGCCTATACGAGGGACTTTTATCATGAAAATTCTCGTTTCGAATAAATTTCGATGCAAAAATAATTGAATGATTTTCTGAATCACAAATCGCAACGTCGTTTGACGTATTATACAATTTGTCACTGGTCAATAATGGTTAGCAAAAGTTTTATGACAGAAAATTAATAAACCATACCACCGTACACTAATTACCGACAAGTATATTCACTTGCGTCGGAACGTTTGGAAATTTTGGTACATCTTTTCTCTGGCGTTATCATAATAGAACATTCAATAATGCTTTAAACTAGCCAGAACTCGCCAGACGATAGGAAGGGTAAGAAAATTCTTGGTAACCCATAAATCGACGAAATGAATTCACTTGTCGGTAGTTAGTGTACGGTGACCATACTCTTTACAAAATTCATCCACCCTGGATGTAAGAAAAATTCCATCTTTTGCTTTATACATGAATACACTCGCCGAACAAAAATCGGAGTTGATATTTATGAACAAACTCCAAATTTCATCATTCTAACATCTTACACAAACAAGAAAAGTGTTTCTCCACGACTAAATGATAACGCACAAATTATTCTCACTCATTTAGATGCATAAGGATATAAATTCTTCACACCAGTGAATAATGAAAAAGAATTCACTCCCGTTAGCCAATCACATTCTATTATTATCAGAATTCACGCTAGAATGAATTAAAATGAATAAACCAAATCGCCAAACGTCAAACACCGTCGGTTGAAACGTCAAAATAATTATATACATAATTATAATTTTACGTATTATATAGAGAAAAAAATGGACAACAGTAGCAATAGTGAAGATTTAATATGTACGCCTCTCGAAATTAACTTCATTTATAAATGTGAGGACTTTGATTGAAAATAGTTTTAAAAATATCTCTATTAGTGGTAAAAATGGTTGACTCTGGCGCGGACGATCAGGGTTCGATCCTCATTGGAAGTTGTTTTCCAGTCGTGGAGGAAGTATAGTCTTCTATTTGTGTAGAATGGCTATTATTCACTTGGATGATTCCAAAACTCGCTCGCTCGTTTTTGAAACTTCATGCGCGTGAATAATAGCCATCATTCTGCACTCGTTGAAGAATATACTATTTTAAGTGGAAATAATTTATTCCGGTATTTTATTACTGCAAAATGCCTAGCTGGACATGTACCCGTGTCAACAATGCAAGTATTTTCATTGTTATAAGGAATAAATTTCAATTTTGCCAACTTCGAAATGCTAGAATTTTCGCATTAGACTTCATACTTAGTTACTTATTACTTCAATATGTTTCAAGTTTGGAAATTTACAATTTTACATTAATTATAATTCAGTTGAACTATGGGTTTACCAAAAAAGATAAATTGTATCAAACAATTTTCCGGTATTGATATTTTTCGAGGCGTTCGTCGACCTGTTTTTAGTCTGTAACCGCGCACCTCATTTCATCATCCTCGTTTTCTCTCTAACGATAACGGCCAGTAATTAAAGCAGACTAACGGTGACGCCCATCATGAACGAAGACTCCAATGAAATCTCTTGATTGCGTAATTAGAACAAGGCTCTCTATCTTGCGACAAAACCTCGACTCCCAATCGAAATACTTGATTGTCACTAGGTTATCTGGGGAAGTTTTATTGGTGGAGATCTGAAACGTTTCTGGGTTTTTAATTAAAAAATTTTCTCAGTGGAAGCCGAGATTCTTCTGGCTGCGCTAAAAAATTGAATTAAAATTAATAAGTTAGGAGATGGATTGAGAAAAAAAGTGATGATATTTTCTTAATTTTGTTAAACGATTGAAATTTGCTACTCTGAAAAAAAAGTAAGCTGCTTCCTTTGATATACTTTATTAACAAATAAAGGGTGGTTTTCTATAGATGAAACCGATTTTTGGAAGATTTGGTTTAAGCTGCAGGTTCCGTTAGATCCCTATTAATAAAAATAGTACCTATATTATGCAACGATCATGTGATTAAGGCACAAGCATTAACCGGTATACGAAATGAGCCGAAGAGAAGTTTCATATGGTTAATGCGAGTGTACTTATAACCATCACATGAGAGCTGCAAATATAATTTTTTCTACAAACAAGACATTTTATCTGAATCCAACAACTTTTTTTTTCAATTCTTTAATAGCATCTGGCATGTTTTAGAGTATTTTCCGCTAAATCCTCCGGACTTCCTTTTTAAAAAGGCCTTCAATTTTGGATAATATTTGCTAATAAGTATCATTCATGTTCAATGTTAAGTTGGGTTTTTAAAATTTTTAAAATAGATGATGTGTCCAGAGAGATGAAGATTTAAATTTGATTTAGAGTTCTTCAAAGTGCTCTATAGAAACACGTTTTCAAAAAGGAATAATACTTCTCTTGGTACGTTCCAATCCATAGATTAACCATAAAATTTAACATGTACCTTTTTTGATTTTGCTTGTAATAGACTATGGGATACATTTTTTGTCTTTTCAGCGATTTTAGGTGTGTTAGAAAACTCTTCGTCGCACGACATTTCTTTTAAAAAGTGAAAGATATCCATTTTGATACCATTTTGACTAACGCAAAAGATTGAAACTGTTTTGAAACACGAATCTCCCAGAATTTTTCAAGCATTCTACTGAAAATATTGGGTCTGTCTATTTATATTGGTTAATTTTTGAGTTCCATAATGAAAATCAGTGTTATAATGAGTACCTATACTATTATGAAACCGAAATTTGGCATTTAATCAACAACCTATAGTATAGGATTAGAAAAAAGTAAACATAACACTCCAAGTTCAAATTGATCCTTTTTCACCCAGTCCGCAAAATATATGCTGCTGAAAATTCAAAATTATTGCTGTAGACTTGTTTCTTGTTGAAAAAAATATTAAGTTGCTGAAGAGTCCCGTGAAAAATATAGATAACCGCAAAAAATTATGAATTATGAATTCATGGAACGTCCATTATAATTACAATTTCACTGCCCAATTACACCAGCGCATGGAACGAGTTTTACGGAAAGTCTTGTCATTTTAGTTCCTGGAATATACCCTAGAAATGTTTTGGATTAAAAATAATATCAGTAATTAATTCCCAACTTTTGTCTCTTCATTCAAAAATTTTAACCTTGCTTTGTATATAACGTTAACATTATTCAATATCGAACTGTATTTTCGCTGCTAGACTCCGTTTCACATAAGAAGAACCCACTAGAAGTCTATAAGTTGCAGTCGTATGCGCGAAGAAGCTGCACATAACAATATCTGAACATCAATATAGGTCAAAGCCTTAGGCCTTAGCGCATACGACTGCAACTTCTAGACTTCTAGTGGGTTCTTCTTATGTGAAACGGAGTCTATCAACTCAAAAGATCGTATTCAAATAAAAATGTTCTTTAAAAACGGAATATCCTCCACTCCTTCATTATTCCAAATCGAACAATTTTTTATTTGTCACATCTTCCAAAGGAGAATCGTCATTTTTTGCGTAGTTCAAAGCTCCCCCAAAGCTCTGGGTATTAATAAACGAATATTTAATAGAGTACACGCATATTTCATATTTTGATTAGATATTAATTTGTAATAGTAAAGTTGATATCAAAAATAACTAATAATAGGAAATAAACCAGTTTCCATTGGAAATTACTTCCAAATTTTAAAATAAAATTCAAATTCCAATGCACTTTCCGACCACCACCCGAGGATTTCCGAACGCTACCGATGATACGTGTGATGTCATACAATTTGTTTACTTTTGTCAATATGGCCGCTATTGCATCAGGCTCTGTGTAGTTTTGTGTTTATATTGTATTTCAATTAACTATTAATTGCTTCATCGACGTAAAAATTTCATTTTTATGTTTGTTTGAGACCATTACGTGTTTGTGTGTGCTTTTTTTTATTTCTTAAAGTCAACGAAAAGTGGAAAAATGGACATGAATATTGGATATTTCCGAGGATATTTTAAACTTTCAGAAGCTCAAAGTAGACTCATTCATGCTGCTTGAATTTATGAAGTCAAACAGCTGCTTTAATGCAGAGGAAATAAGAGGAGTTAATGCATTATCGTGAGTACGATTTAAACTATGTATTATATATAATACCAACCATATTTCGGGAAACTTGATGTGTGATCATAAGAAAATAATATTTTATGGTTGATTCCCAGACATATGGGTACATAACCTCAAACTATGGTCTTCACAAACAAAAGCAATAGTATTTGTCTAACTATCGTCTTTGTTTGGACGCATATGCCACAATGCCCTTCTCTTAGGTGCATTTTTTCATGCGCCACCAGGTAAAGTAACAAATATTTTGTCTAGAGTTTTAATAGACGTTAATTTACACTCTGGAACAATGCAATACTTGGAATACTGAATTTTTTCGGCTTTATCGTTTTTTAAAGCTTTCAGAAACAAATTAGGTCAGAAAAACTCAGAGCGTGATACACGAATGGGAATGTAAACAAATCGAGTGACGTCAACGAAAGGGGCAGCCATATTAATGACGTAAAGCGCGTTTTGGCGGACTTTCAAACTTTATGATTTTCAAAGTAAAGGTTATATTAAAAAAAAATAGGCATGCAAGATGTTAGGAGGCCTGATAAAGCGTCAATTCCCACAAATAGCAAAATTTATCCTTGTACTCTATTAACAATCAATAATCTAATCAATCATTATTATTTTATTCAAAGTTCCGTGGGCTACACACCATCTTTATACGATCATGCGTATTCTTCTCTTTTGCAAATTTTCTCAAAACTCCACCCAACTGCCTAGCCCCCTCCCTCCACATCACACGATCTTTGGTTTATGAGATTCTTAATTGAAAATTTTCTCCGATACCAAGAAACTGCTGACTGCTTTTCAAGATGTTTGATTAAAATTAATAAGTCCAATAATCATTTATAAAAGCTGCTGGTTGGCATTTTCTAATTTTGTTTGTAGATAATTGAAACGGGAGTAGGAAAAGTTGGTTGGAAAATTTCCAATTTTCTTTTAAAAGTATTTCCTTCAGGTAAATTAGGATGAAGTCGAAATTAATGAGGGACGATAAGAGTTTATTGCAAAAAGAAAATGAAATCTCTCCTAGAACATAGTTTTTAAAAGAAAAACAATAGAATAAAATTGATTCTTCATACTGAGACGATTGTGGAGACAAATCAAAAACTTCAGCTCATTATTTTTTTGTTCCTCGATTCATTTTTATAAACTTCTCAGCTTCAATTTAGTTACACGACAGAATTGTCCAATTTAACTTGACTACCTTGTATAATATCCTCCACCAAAAGACATCTTAAATTGCTAAAATATCGGAAACTCTAAATTCTTTATTTTTTTATTGAAATGCTTGATGTTGGCGACTTCGCCATAATGTCGTTTAAATTTTGGCGAATGCGCTCGTTAGAAATTATACTTCGTGAAAATAGTTAACTATCATCCTTATAAATCGAAATTATTCATTTGGATGGTAGCACACCGGGTTAAGATACTTAAACTATTATTATAAGATGGATACACTATGAAGACTTCAGAAATCTTAAAATACCTAGGAGCCATATTGAAAAGTAATGGCAATTTGGAATCAGAAATCACAGAATACAACACATCTAAATTATTCAATGCAGTAAGAGGGGTATCTTGAAAGAAAAGGTAGGCTCACAAAACAACCAAAATAAATATTCATAAGACTATTTTTGTACCCACCTTAACGTATGGAAGTGAATCATGAATACTCACCCGAAAACTAAAATCAAAGATCATAGCGATGGATATGGAAATACTAAGAAAAATAGAAGGTGTAACAAAGCTAGACAGATTGGAAAACGAAGATATTAGAGCTAGACTCAGGATGAATCATATATAATATAATAAATGGAGCAGACTCAACTCAGATGGCTCGGACACCTGACAAGAATGAACGCAGATACCTAACATAGTTAAACAAATATGGAAGGCAGTGTAATGTGGTTGTTACGGGGTGGTATTCGACGTGGATCGGCCTCTCAACTGATGGTGTTGCTGGTCACTCGGAGGGTCATCTTACAGGAATAAAACAACTACCTGTAGCACTGGAATCCGTTCTATTTATTACTTAAACTTACTACTATACATTATACTACTTATTACTTATGAATTGTGATATTCATATTCTGACATTCACATTAACACCAACACTAATATTAATAGTGGTTCTTAAAACAACATAGTTTGCATATTTATACGACATAAATATTAATTTATTAGCAGACAATGACTTATCAAACGAATATTTATGCATAATGAACGAATATGGTTTTACTTCTGCCATAAACAGTCCAACTAGGATTCAGGGAAACTCTAGGTCTTGTCTAGACCATATTTTCATACAGTCAAAAGAAAGATCTCTAAAGGATATTGTGATCCCGATGATAATCAAAACTTCCGTTACTGATCATTATTCAGTAGCAATACAAGTAGTTCACAATAAGGGGAAAATAGCAAATAAAAACAATTTACAATATAAACAATATTTAAATTACTATAAACCTTAACAAATACTGAAAAATGAAAATTGGTTCACGGTATATCAGGCTCAATGTCCAGAAACAGCAACAAATCAATTTGTCAATAAATTGTTAAATTATATTGAAAAATGCTCATACTATAAAAAAATTTGTAGAAAAACCACTACACTAACACCATGACATGACACGAGGCCTTTTAAAGTCTGTTAATACTAAAAATAGTTTGTACAATAAGTTGAAAAAAAATCCTGATAACACTACCCTGAAAAGTCAGTACAATAAATATAGAAATAACTTGACCAAATTAATAAGAAAATGTAAATATGAATATTACCAAAAATTGATTGATAAGAATGGTACACAATCGAAGCATATGTGGCAGGTAGTTAATGAAATCACCAAATCGAAATATAAAAATAAAAATATTGATTCTCTAAATGATACTGATGGTAATTTACTAACAGAAATAAATGAGATAGCCACTCATTTCAATAAAACATTTACAGAAATTGGCCCCAAACTTGCTGAGAAAATACCACCAAATATAAATTACTTACCAAAAATCAAAACAATACCAAACAGTTTTTATTTGCATCCTACCGATAATATAGAAGTTGCAAGTACTATTAAAAATTTGAAAGCTAAAAGTCACCTGGTGTAGATGGTATTCAATCTGAAACTTTGGAAAACATCCTAATATATATAGTAGAACCACTAACATATATTATAAATAAATGTTTTGATGATGGAATTTGGCCACAAATATTCAAAACTACCTGTGTTTTACCTATATTTAAAAATGGTGACGAAAAAATTGCAACTAACTATCGACCCATATCCTTAATAACAACTGTGTCCAAAGTTTTTGAAAAGGTCTTGGAAGCGCGTTTAAAATCCTACCTAACAAAATTTAATATCATATCTGACAATCAATTTGGTTTTAGAAAGCAAATGTCAACTGAAGATGCAGATCATTGACTGAAAAAATTAATATGGCATTGGATGGAAGTATCCCCTGCTTGTGTGTCTTTCTTGATTTGTCGAAGGCTTTTGACACGGTAAGCCACGAAAAACTTTTGACAAATCTTCATCAAATTGGAATACGGGAGTTAGATTTTTTAAGTAAAAAATATACTTTTTAAAAATTTTATTTAAACTTAGATGACAACAAGTTTTTTGTACAAAGGTAAAATGTAGACTGAATAAAAATAATACAATTATAAAACAATAGAAATATAAAATGCTGATTTTGATAAAATATAATATTCGTGATAACATGATGTTATACACGTGTTGGAAATGTTCTGCTGAATTTAACAAATGTAATGAGATAAAATAATCTAGTAAGTTTCCGTGGGAAATGTCTAGTAAGCAGTTTCATAGTTATGGGTCCATATGACTCGGGGTAAACCACATAAATTAATGGAGAGTTACCTAAGTCACCGTAGTCAGATTGTAAAAATAAATAATACACGAAGCAACACATTACCTATATGTTGTGGTGTCCCCCAAGGGAGTGTCCTAGGTCCTACCCTTTTCAATATTTATATAAATGACTTATTAGATGAGCCTTCCGAACGAGAAGTTATAGGATTTGCTGATGATACAGCATTATTCTATAAAGATGCAAGTTGGGCAAAACTCAAGGAAAAAGTAGAAAGAGATTTACCGAAAATCCAAAACTGGCTTAACCATAAACTGTTGACACTTAACACTGATAAAACATTTTACATTGCATTTTCTTGCAATACAGCTACTGCTCCTTCTTTCAATGCACTAACCGTACGCACTGAACACCAGGAATACACAATAAAAAATACAAATAATATCAAATATCTTGGAGTATATTTGGACAGCCACCTTAAATGGGACATACATATTAAATATATTTGTAAAAAGCTTAGATATATCATAACAAAGTTGAAATACTTGAGCAAAATACTCAATTTAGCTTAACCCTTAAATGGGACATACATATTAAATATATTTGTAAAAAGCTTAGATATATCATAACAAAGTTCAAATACTTGAGCAAAATACTCAATTTAGCTCAAATAAAAATTCTTTATTATGCACTTGTGGAAAGTCATTTACGTTATTGCATTACTGTCTGGGGCGGTGCGCTTAAAACTCATATTCACCCCATAGAGGTTATTCAAAAAAGGTTCCTCAAAATAATAATTAAACGAAATTGGAGATATCCCAGTGATGCCCTATACTCTGAAGCACAGATATTGGATATCCGTCAACTATTTTTTGTTAAAATTAATTGCCTTTACCACAAAAGTAAAACTTTGTCTGCTTCACAACATAATTATGACACTCGTCGAAAACAAAAAGAATACCACCCTATACCTTTAAAACAGAAATCAATAGGTCAAAGATCATACGCATATTCAGGACCAAAACTGTACAACTCATTACCAGATGAAATAAAAACAGTTAAAACTCATATATTTAAAAAATATTTAGGTCAATACATGCTTCTGCTGGATAGACAGGCCATTTCTGGACAAATTGAGCATACCTAGCTTCAGTTTTACTTTTATTTTATTTAATCTAGAAATTTTATGTTTTATATGCTTATTTTTAATCTGAAAACTTTGCTTTTACATTTAATAATTTTAATATTGTAATAGATAATTTGTATTAATGTAGGTAAGGTGTATTATGTGTTTTATTTTATTGTGTGAGCTATTGCTATTTATTAGGTTCTTTTTTATATAGGGTTGTCCAAAAAAAACCGGAATTTCCTTTTTTATTGATATTTTTTTTATTTATAGGTCGATTTTATTGATGTCGGTTTTGTTTAAAAGTAATTGATCAAGACACACTACTAATCTAATATTTCGCGTTTTGTTTGAAAAACCAAAATGGCGGACACATCCAAACTTTACCAAACTTTAAAACTGACTGTATATGTTTGCGAATTAGTTCACGAAAGTTCAGACATTTGTGAATGTAACGAGTGGTCAAACATAGAAATCGGCCAAAAATTGTCTGATGTATGGCTCGAAAAAAACAAGTAAGTATGTTATTTTATGTTTCCACTAATTTTTGTGTGGTAAACGTACAGTTCTTGAATGTCCAATTTGTATAATGCTACGGTTTCCCTTTTTAAATATACGATGCTGTTATAAGTAGATGTTGCCAGTCGGACTCCCTCATGAAGGGTACCGTACCATTATCTATAATAATGAATATTCTGCTAAATATTTCAAACGTCTACCTGTTGTCGTTATTAATATCAAGCAGAATAATTATTTAAAAATAAAATTAACAATAAAAAAAAACTTCTTCACGGGGAATCGAACCCGGGTCTACCGCGTGAGAGTCTGGTATGCTTACTACTCAACCACCAAAGAATATGCAAATCGTTTATCTATAACGTCAAATGTATTACATAATTTTTGCTTAAAAGGAACTAAAGCTCCTACCGTGTGTCCCGCGACACGTTCTACCTTTTTTTAGATAACCAATGTGTCCTTTTGGTAATTTTGACAAATTCTGATAATTTGAATAGTAAGTTCGGGTAATTTTCATTTTTGCATCGGCAACACTGGACTACCAGTTCATAATTTGTTGCTTTTCATAGAAACTTGACCCTTCTTTTTTATGACATTACTACAGAGTCATGAGAATATAGACATTTACGGCACACGGTAGTTTTATTTTTGGTCCAACAAAATAACATACTTGTTTTTTTCGAGCCATACATCAGACAATTTTTGACCGATTTCTATGTTTGACCTCTCGTTACATTCACAAATGTCTGAACTTTCGTAAAATAATTCGCAAACATATACAGTGCGAAACAAAAAATTTCCAGTCAGTTTTAAAGTTTGGTAAAGTTTGGATGTGTCCGCCATTTTGTTTTTTCAAACAAAACGCGAAATATTAGATTAGTAGTGTGTCTTGATCAATTATCTTTTGAACAAAACCGACATCAATAAAATCGACCTATAAATAAAAAAAATATCAATAAAAAAGGAAATTCCGGTTTTTTTTGGACAACCCTATTATATTATTGATATACGCTTAGTTGTAAGAATATGTCCAACGTCGTAACAAGCTTTTGCTTTTCGACCTCTCTATCATTTATTTATTTTAATTGTGTATTTGAAATTATTGTTAAATGTGATTTTTATTGTATTTTTATTATTATTTAAATAAATGATATATATATATATATATATACGACAAGTCAAGTTCATCACAAGTAAATATAAATAATACTATTTGTGTTTATTTCACGCTTTGAACTTGACTTCGTACGTGCGACCTTTCTACTTCTATTTATGTAGGTAACGATTCAATCTTATGATTTATTGAAATTAGCTTCAAGGGAATTTATGTCTTCCATTCAAATACTCGTATTATTGTTAACTTATTATATTATATATACCAAAAGGCATCACAGCAGGGTGGGACGGAAAGAAAAGAATAGGAAGGCCTAAAAAACTGAAATTAGGAAATAGGTGACCTGATTGAAGAAAAAAAGAACTTCTTGGACGGAAGCAAAGAAGATAGCGGAATATGGGAAAAGATGGAAAATATACTGCGGAACCAGCAATTCCGACACTTAACGGGGAATCCAATATATAAGTTTGGCTACTTCTGTAAAAAAAGCAGGGTCGTCTTAGCCAAGATCCCAAAAAATAGATATGTTGCAAGGCGTATTTTTGAAATATTGAAATATTTAAGAACATTTAAAATATTCATGAAATTAATCCTCATCACAAAATTGTTTCCCCCAGCCTAACTATAGGTACAATTAGGAGTATTTAAAGGTAGTAACAGTATTCTTTTCAAGGAAAATAATTGAACTCTTTCGAGCGTATCTGCATCCCTAAAATCCAAACTGGAACAATATCAGATAAGATGGTAAGGGCAAGAGAACCAAATATTTGAATGCGGAGATACCAAGTACCAATTCTCATTTTAGATATAACAGGTAAGAGAGCCAGCCCCTACGGCATGCTTACCCTAATCAGTGGAAGAAACTGCCATTTCATGGAAAAGACCTGAATGTGTAAAAGGAACCTATCACTTAGTAGTCTCAAGCAATTTGCCTTTGAAATAGAAAGGAAAATTATTTCTCTCTCCTGAAAAAAGACATTTTTTTCTTAATAAGACCATGTAAATTATTAAATTTTTGAAAAGATGTCTAACCTCTGATTTCAAAAATATACCCTATCATACTCCTGTTTTACACCATTCTCTTAAGATAGTGAATGAAAGTTTTGTTCAGCATTTAATTAAAATTACAAATAGGTAATATAATAACGAATATAACAAATATGACTTCACAACTATAAATAAATGATAACTTGTGAAAGTTGTCTCATTTAAAAAAACGAATAATTTTTTTGTGTCCTCCAAACTACGCACGCTACTGTACTTTTGTTAACGTTATAATGAAATTAGTTTGAAAACACAGCTTTTATTGAAAAAAAATTTGTTTATGCAATAATAACTATGGTAATAACTGGGTAAAAACCCAATAGTTTCCTATTTCTTATTTTCTGATATTTTTATACATAGTTACACTTTGATCAATCGGGTTTGGGCCTGGGTTTTCTTGCTTTTTTTAAGTTTTCTATTTCTTATTTTCTGATATTTTTATACATAGTTACACTTTGATCAACCGGGTTTGGGCCTGGGTTTTCTTGTTTTTTTTTAGTTTTCCATTTCTTATTCTCTGATATTTTTATACATAGTTACACTTTGATCAACCGGGTTTGGGCCTGGGTTTTCTGTTTTTTTTTTACTTTTCTATTTCTTATTTTCTGATATTTCAATACATAATTACACTTTGATCAACCGGGTTTGGGCCTGGGTTTCCTTGTTTTTGTTTTAGTTTGAATAACCGGGTTTGGGCCTGGGTACTTCAGTCGGTTAGCGCCCAAAATACACAGAGGATTAAAATGACCCTTCGGTCTTGGCGCCCAGTTTACATGTTGTAAAAAGTGCATTAATCTTTTAGCGCCCAAATTACATCCGCCCTCTAATACAGCAATACCCAAATTATCAATTACCTGTTTGAGGCCAAATTACATAGTTTCGAGACTGACCTTGAATCATTGGCTCTTCATTTGCATAGTGTCGTTCATCTTCCGAGTAATCACTTAACGACAATATAATAATTTTAGTACCATCTTGCATGATGTCAACTTTCGAAAAACTATTGATCTATTTTCATAACATGGTTATCATATTTTATTTAGGGTGAGTAATTGTGATTCCATTGTGATATTTTGAAAATACAGACATTTTGTGAAACGGTTTTAAGTATATTAGAATGATTAATTTAAATTGCCTCACGTAGATATTGTAAGCTCTTCGATGCTAAAATAAATTCCTCTACGTGTTAGAGGAGGTCATTAGGGGAAACAAAGGAAAAGAAATTTCCCTCGAAGTTGAAATTTACACCAATGGCGATGTAAAAAAAAAGAAAAGTGTCCCCAAATATATCCTAATCCCGTCACTTCTCCAAAAACCCACCTCCCTCGCTTGCCGCCAAAGCAGTAGTCATCAATTACCATGGAGGCAGTCACGTTCAGCGGTGGAGCAATATTTTCTAGTATCGAAAACAAAAGCTTCGTATGAGGACGTTTTCCCAGATACATTTTTCATGTAAATGGTGTCCAATATCGCATAAAGCAATCGTTTACAATACATAAATCCGTTGAAATCAAAGCACGAGGCTTTCGATCTGTGTGCTCGTTTACCTAACAGGTCCGGATTTTGCATATACGCAAAGTCTACATCTTATAAATGTGTTGAAACAACAAATTATTTAATAAAAGTTAGAAGAAAAAGAATTTTAATAGATAATACTTCATAAATATAAGGAAAGGCATACCTAATGGTACACGCTCACTATATACCATGACCAAAACGGTACCGACACATGCAAGAAACTATTCTTTGCACAGATTCTTATGATATGTCGCCCACTAAATCGTTACGTATACTACTGGGACGTACCGTGCCATGATCATTGATAAGTATCTTTTGAAGAATATTTTACAGGCGACGGAACGCTCCGAGCTTGGCACGCAACGTAATCAGATCGATTTGTGCAGTCAGAAGTACGCGTGCTGGCAACGTATGAACACCGTTACAAACGCGTTATCACCGCGAAACATACACAACTGCACGCGCAAGGACTTGTTTTTCAAATTCATTTTGTTTGAATGCAGTGTCTGGGTGCAAAGTTCATTACGGTTTGGCGTTTGTATAACAAGAGGCATCTTTATTTGATAGGAGCGGGTAAACATACAACACGACTCCTTCAACTGCCCATGACTCAAGACTTTGCCAAATTTAGTAGTAACATAACAATATTGAAATAAATATGTAAATATCAGAAATATAAAAGTAAAAAAAAACAAGAAAACCCAGACCCAAGCCCGGTTGATCAAAGTGTAACTATGTATAGAAATATCAAAAAATAAGTAATAAAAAACCAAAAAAAACAAAAAGCCCAGCACCTAACCCAATATTGAAATAAATATGTAAATATCAGAAATATAAAACTTAAAAAAAACAAGAAAACCCAGGCCCAAACCCGGTTGATCAAAGTGTAACTATGTATAGAAATATCAAAAAATAAGAAATAAAAAACCAAAAAAAAAACAAATAGCCCAGCACCTAACCCAATATTGAAATAAATATGTAAATATATGACTGAGATACATCGCCCCGCCATTATCAAAACTGAAAATATTTTGAATTGGTTTTGCTTCATTGAAATATCAATATGCAGAAGTAGTGGCAGCTGCTGCAATTATTAGTGCAGTTGTTGGAAACCAGCAACAGCGTTTTCGTTGCCCTCGAAGATTTTGGGTACGACCCAGCCTTTTCAATGGTAGGAAAAAATATCATACACAGGAATTAATGAAGGATTTACTGCTAGATGAGGTTGATGTTAAACCTAGAATACAACATGTTGAACAACATGCTTCGACATGTGCAAACTAACCATGTAGATTCGACTTCCTTTCATTCGTACCGACTTGGTTCGGGCTGCATTCGATTCGACCCGACATGGATCGACAATGTCGGGTGACCACACT